>WNGS01084324.1:0-11359 GCA_020271785.1 Procambarus virginalis
CGCCGCTGTGACACATGGGAAAATACACGGTACAATCCTTTACCTCTTTACACTCTCTCTCTTCACCAAGGTCGCCAGCTGGGTTCTTACATTCGTGGCCCAGCAACACTTCTCAGTGGCCATATTCATTGTCACAAACCAAGGACTCAATTTCAGGTGCAGTGTGGTGCGATATAAATTATTTTATCAATTAGCCCTAGAAATGAAGGCTCCCTCAAACACAGTATTAAAATCGATGATAAGTTTACTGAAGAAAACATATAAACTTGCATAAGGAAATAATCAGGTGGAAACTTCCAATGGCGACTACCTTCTCTCGTCGCTTCTCTGGCAACACAGTCAGCAGGACGATTCAAAAGCTTGCTCCTGGCTCTCTTGAATCCAGCTACTTTCCTCTAGTCTGCCCAAAATGTCACTCGCCCCAACACCCACACCCATTATATACAATGGGGCCTCGACTTCCAAGGCTAATCCGTCCCCAGAGACGGATCGGTAAGGAGGAAGAAAAGAAAGGTCAAAGGAAAGGGATCGAGAATTTTCGCCATAGGAGAAACCCCCCCCCCATCCAAGGGATTTGAAACATTAATCCTGTGTCCCCACCCATCCAAAGTAAAAATTAACCACTAATAAAGCATACATGGGAATTACTGAATATAGCAAGTTTTTTCTAACTACAATTAACGAGGTCCAAAAGTTACGCTTGATCCTTTATGGAGGGCTCTTGAATGTGCATAGGGAAGAAGAATGGGGAAGGGTGGGAGAAGGGGGAAGGAAGAGAGAGCAGCTAGGTACTGTTTGGACGGGGAGTCCCATTCCATTATCACCTCAAGGCAATGATGTTTTCTCTGGGGTACACTCACTCTCCTACTTTGTGCCTGAATACCACTAGGACCTCGTTGTGATTCACTGCTTGTTTATCTCACTAAAAATTTGTCAAGAGAGACAACATTGTTTTTCCCCCCCCAGAGGCCGCCGTAGGCTAAGCCACCTGCCGCCGGTGACCTATAGGATGGGACCTGCCCCCATGCCCCGGGGCAACCTGGGCACCCTCGGCCCCTACGCAGGCCGGGCAGGGGCGAGCCCCAGGATGGCCCGGGCTCATTCACTTAGCACCCATAGTAGTATGGTGGATATCATTGGCTGAGATTTGTTGTATGCCTAGCCCAGTTTCCCCTACATGCACACCATCTTTCATATTTACGAATGATCGTCGGGTTTCTGCTCTATGGTCCCTTCTTACATGGGACTCATCTGTGAGCCTTACCACTGACTTTCCTGTGGGACTTCATAGTCGTATTATATAATCTACTCAATTATCAGGATAATCTGTTAGTACAGTATCCACTCAATTTAACGGCCTATATGGGGCTGTACCTGGTCGTTATTTCCGGAGCTCCGTTATTTCCGAAGTTAAGTCGGGTCGGGTAATTTTTCAAGTAACATTCGGGTAGGATATATTTTATACTGTATAATTAAAATTAAATAAAGTTCATTGTGTAATTGCGTTCCAATTTAGTGCCACGCCGACGATTAAGTCAGCTGGTGGCTGCTGCATGGATGATGTGTGAACACGGTCTGATCAAGTCCAGATGGGTGGGAAAAAATTGGTTCATTCCTTTGTATTGCAAAATATTTCATGTATCAATCAGTGATTGTTAATATTTTCTCAATAAAATTTTAGAGATGTGTTTTGCTTTACCCTGAACAGTGCAGGTAATGTATTTTTAATGTTATGACACAGGCTGTGGCGGCCAGGCCATAACAATGGCGATCGAGCCTTGTCACTGAGAGCTAGCCAAGACGAAATATTTTGAGCTCACCTTTTCTCTGCTAACGATAGAATATACATTTGCAGAGACTAATATGTAGCTTTTGTTGAAAAAAAATTAATATCTTGTAATACTATAATAAAATTGGTAAATTGACTTACTTTTATTGAAGCTGAAGATTACGTCATCCTCTGCAGCACTTGTTTTATATTGTTCAGTACTATATACAGGGTACATACAGTATGAACACTTATTTTCAGGCATTCACTTCACACAACAGCTAGCCTTACTACTAATTCACACGAGTTCTAATTCATTCTCGAGTTCTAATTGAGTTCTAACTCATTCACAATTGAAAATTATTTCTACTGTATATTTACACTGTACAGTATCTTTTTGTCAAGGCTTAAATAATCATTAACACTTACAATACTGTATTCTATCAACACTTTTTACACTAATTTATATGCCTTTCAATCATATTTTATATAGTTAGTGGAGGCTACACGACTTTTGATGGGAATTCAGCATCAGCGGGTGCAACATGGCTTGCAGAGCATTCGTTGCTGGCGGATGCTCCATGACTTGTCGATGGGTATTCAGCATCGGCGGGTGCAGCATATCTTGCAGAGCATTCGTTGCCGGCGGAGGCTGCACGACATGTTGATGGGAATTCAGCATCGGCGGGTGCAGCATAGCTTGCAGAGCATTCGTTGCCAGCGGAGGCTGCACGTCATGTTGATGGGAATTCAGCATCGGCGGGTGCAGCATAGCTTGCAGAGCATTCGTTGCCGGTGGAGGCTGCACAACTTGTCGATGGGAATTCAGCATCGGCGGGTGCAGCATAGCTTGCAGAGCATTCGTTGCCAGCGGAGGCTGCACGACATGTCGATGGGAATTCAGCATCGGCGGGTGCAGCATAGCTTGCAGACCATTCGTTGCCAGCGGAGGCTGCACGACATGTCGATGGGAATTCAGCATCGGCGGGTGCAGCATAGCTTGCAGACCATTCGTTGCCAGCGGAGGCTGCACGACATGTTGATGGGAATTCAGCATCGGCGGGTGCAGCATAGCTTGCAGAGCATTCGTTGCCGGCGGAGGCTGCACAACTGTTGATGGGAATTCAGCATCGACGGGTGCAGCATGGCTTGTAGGGCACTCGTTGCCAGCGGATGCTGCATGACTTGTTGAATTCCAATGGGTGCTTTCACGAACCGTTAAATCATGAATTTATCTATTTTTGTCTGAATCTGATTTTCTCTGGCTAATATTCTGAGACACTGCTCTCAGCCGCGTGAGTTAACAGTAAACAAAGCGGTCACATGGCCAGGCGCAGTACGTTCTAGGTCCGTGGGAAAAAAAATACCTGTTGCGTATACTATAAAAGGTATTTAATAAGAAAACAAATTATTTGTTTAATAACAATTGTTTTAAAATATTTTATTAATAATAATTTAGAGTTTTCTTCATAAAACTGAATCATTTTGAAAGAAAGTTAAGATTTAATATACCACTCTGGATGATCGCCTGGTCGCCATGTGAGGGGCTGCCGATGCCAAAACAAACCCAATACCAACCGTCGGTAATATCGACTACCAGACCGGTATACGAGGCTCCAGATACCAATCTCCCAAACCGGTCGTTAATACCGGCAGATCGGTATAAAAGAGGCCGTTAAATTGAGTGGATACTTTAAGATAAGCATCTTATTGCTTCGTAATTACAATTATTACTTAACCTAACCTATAATAGGTTAAGTAACAATTGTAATTACGAAGCTATAAGATGCTATAAGTTAGTATCTTAACATACTAAAACAAATTAGGTAAGGTCGGTGTTTTTCTATGAAGCTTTTCAAGGTAAACTATTATGTTTAGTATGTCACCTATGCACGTATTTAAAGTCAATATTAACTATACGAATTTGCGAGGACGGGTTGCATAGTAGGCCAAGAAGTATATTCTGGCTACTAGGTACAACATATATACAGGTATATATATATATATATATTATATATATATATATTATATATATATATATATTAGTATATTTTGGTAGCAGTCTTTCCTGTAGACATATGTTATTAAATATGACCGAAAAATTTTCTTTTTCACACACACACACACACACACATATATATATATATATATATATATATATATATATATATATATATATATATATATATATATATATATATATATATATATATATATATATTATACACACACACTACAAGTATATGAGTTAGACTGTGTTTTTCTGGAGATGACATTATTAATATAGGCATTGTAAAAGAGAGCTAAAAATAAAATAATATTTCTATGTACACCTATTCACTCTAACTACTTATCATTCTTGTCACTATTACAGAGAACCAGTACTACTTCACTTCAGAAAATCAACAACAACAACAATGTATCTACATCTTCATAGACTAGGATTAAAGTGCTCCTCATGAGTTGTTAATGGCTTACTCTCATCATCAGCTGTTCATATTTAGTCACTGCTTTGTTGAAACTGAGTAACTGAGTGAAAATCTTGCCTAAGTAAGCTGTAATGAAAAAAAGATGAGAAATGGTGTGAAACTATATAAATCTTCACAGTATTCATAAGAAATAAACACAATAAATTTCAGTTAAAAATAAATTCATACAGAAACTAAACTACATTAATGTTTTATGCATCTTAAAGCTATGTCTAATAACATTTTATGATGGCTCATGCAGAAAAAACAATATAAACTAAAAAAATTGTCAAATATTTGAAAGTAGAAAAACTATGTCAGTGATGAAAGTGTAAAAGATATTTCAATAATTTTTATATACAAAACTTCATGTAAAAGATAAGCTATGTTTAGTGTCTGAAATATTTTAAATTTAGCTCTAGTAAAACATATTAGAGTTCATGCAAAAATGAAACCATATCAGTGTTCTGAGTGTCTTAACAGTTTTAAACAAAAAGCACATCTACTACAACATATGAGGATTCACACAGGAGAGAAACCACATCAGTGTTCAGTGTGTCCAAAAGGCTTCACACACAAATCAGCTCTGGTACAGCATATGAGAATTCATACAGGAGAGAAACCTTATCAATGTTCAGAGTGCTTAAAATGCTTTTCACTTAAAGCAACTCTTGTAAATCATGGAAGAGTTCATACAGGGGAAAAGCCATATAAGTGTCAGAGTGCCAGAAAGGCTTTTCACAAAAGGCACATTTAATCCAACATTTGAGAGTTCATACTGGAAAAAAACCATACCAGTGTGCACATTGTTTAAAAGGCTTTTCACAAAAGTCATTTCTAATTCAACATATAAGGGTACATACAGGTGAGAAACCATATCAATGTTCAATGTGTATAAAATGCTTTTCACAAAAGCCACATTTAGTGCAGCATATGAGAGTTCATACAGGTGAAAAGCCTTATCAATGTACAGTTTGTCACAAAGGCTTCTTACAAAAAGGAAATCTAATAAAACACATGAGAATTCATACTGGAGAGAAACCATATCAATGTTCAGAGTGTATAAAAAGCTTTACGCAAAAGGCGCATCTAGTACAGCACATGAGAGTTCATACAGGAGAGAGACCATTTCAATGTTCATTGTGCCTGAAAGATTTTTCAGACAGGTCAGCTCTAGTACAACATAAAGTAGTTCATACAGGAGAAAAAACCATATCAATGTTCAGAGTGTCTAAAAAACTTTGCACTTAAAACCAGCCTAGCTAAACACTTGAAAATTCACAAAAAAGCAAAATCATATAAATGTTCAAAGTGTCTTAAAAGCTTTGCACAAAAAGTACATCTAGTGCAGCATATGGAAGTTCACATAGGAGAAAATCTATTTAGTATACATTGTGTATAAAAGGCTTTGTAAAAAAAAATCTAGTTAAACCAACTAAAATTTTTACAGGAGAAAATGTGGATTTTCAAGAGGCTTTTATGGACAGGATCCATGAAAGTAATCATGTTGTCCAATTGTAATATTGGGACATGAACAGTATTTAGTGGTTAATTCTGTTGTTGGGCCTGGAATTACTAACATATACAAAGTGACATAGGGTAATCTTACATAACCATACTGGTTTAGCACTTTGTTTTTTAACTATTTATGTGACATAAATATAATTTGATGAATATATGTAAATCTTTTGATGAATATTTGTAAATCTTAGGGTTTTTATGAAGAGCTGGTGTAATGTTACTGTGCTGTAAAAATTAGCTTTGAAGTTAACACTTTCGCGCTTAGCGGACGCCCGTTAGCGTCCAAGCTTTTTCTCCTGATTCTGCCCTCTGGACGCTGGCTGGCGTCCAATGGTTAAATAATTATATAAATTTTATTTATTATGCGATTTTATTTTAGTTAGTCTCAAAATGTTTACCATGAAATTTACGTTTTTTCTAATAACCAAAGAGCTTATTAAAGAAAACGGCATGGCAGTGATTCATCTTGGTATAACAATTGTATAGCGCCGATATGCCGCCGCGGGTAACACTTCAGCCACTTCAAACCGTCTTGTGGATTGGTTGCGACATTGATTCTATATTTATATGCATATGTCCGTATAGAGATTTTTATTGCGGTTCCAATGATACCATAATCAATGATGTAGGATAAATGTGGTCATCGCAATCATTAAGAGAGTGGAAACATTTGTTGCTGTTTGGCGCTCTCGCCAAACAGTTTGGCGAGAGCTTCTGTTTCTGTTTGAACTGTTTCAAACAGTTTCTGTTTGGCAGTATTTTATAGGTATGTTCTTATAGAGAATTCTATTGCGAACACAGTGATACCAAATTTAAATACGTAGGTCTACAATTAGTGTCAGGACAGTGAAAAGAGTATACACTTTTCGCTCCTACCGCTTAAGCGCGCGAGACGCCCAAAGCACTTGGCCTTGGTTTTTTTACGCTGAGCCCAAAGCGCTAAAGTGTTAAAACTAATGGAAGTAGCAAGAGAAGCGAGCTATTTTTTTAAAGTTATTTCATAAATATTAACACTTATCGTGCTCCCGGCAGAACGCTCTTTAACTTTCCCCTTGTGTGCCGAGCATTTCGGGCAACTGCACGGTGATACTGAAATGTTTATACTCTTTTCGACCGAAAAGTGACCTTAATTTTCCATGTATGTATTTAATTTTTGTATAAATTTGTTCGCAAGAGAATGCTCTAGAGGATTATATATATAAAATTTCACCAAAGCCAACATGAGACATGCACAAAATAAAAACTATAGTGATTGTTAGAAGTGAGTGCCAAACGGCGATGAAATGTTTATGCTCTTTTCAGGTTTGTCAACCCCAGACTTGTTCTACGTCGTTAATTTTGATATCACTGATCGCAATAAAATTCCGTACACAGACATATGAATATAAAGTACAAGACATGGGCGCGTCCCACCCGCAAGACCGTGGGAAGTTGCCCAAGGGTTACCTGCTACCGCACGCCCAACTGCACATCGCCTACACCCCTACTGAAAAGTTTATACTCTTTTCATGTTTTTGACTGTAATTTTCGATGTACGTGTTTCATTTTGGTATCAATGTGTTCTCAATTAAATGTTCTCGAGGAACATATGTATAAAATGTCACCAAAGCTAACGTGATGCCGGCACCAAATAAAAAACTAAGTCGTTTGTTAGCTGTGCACGCCAAACAGCACGAACGTGTTGCTACTCTTTTCAAGTTTATCAAGTCCAAACTTGTTCGACATCGTTCTTTTTTGTATCACTGTGATCGCAATAAAATTTCCTACACAGACATATGTATATAAATTAGACAACATGGGGGCGTATAACCTGCAAAGATCCCTAAAGTCGATGAAGCCTTACCCACTAGAGCACACTCATTGCCACACCCACTACACCCAATACACCAGACAAACACATACAGTTTGCTAACAAGTTTTTGTGCAATATTGTTCATTGTGGTATCAAATTATTCACAATAAAATGCTCTAAATAGATAAATATAAGCAATAACAACCACAATATATATGAGCAATACCAATAACAAAGTATAAAGACTAAAGTCAGCCAAGTTACCCATGAGCGCACAAAATCAGTAAAATGTATATACTCGTTTCAGTTTTCTCACCTATTTTCTCGTGCTACATCGTTTGTTTTGGTATCATTGTGTTCCCAATAGAATTCTCTATAGGGGTATATGCATATAAGGTCTAAAAGCCCAGAATGAGTCCCACAGCAAAGCCCAAAGTCGGCCAAGTTACCCGTGAACGAGCACCAATTGGCACACCTGCAGACTAATGTATATACTTGTTCAGTTTGATAACATAAATTTTTGTGCTATGTCCTTCATTTTGATATCAAATTGTTTGCAATAAAAAGAGGCATATTTTAAAACTAGTCCCATAGTAATAGAACAATTAATAGAATTTTAGCAAATATTTTAACTTTTGAACACTTTTTGACGCTCATCACAAAATTATTTATATCTTTCCAGTGTTCTGACATCAATTTTCATGTTATGTCTTTCATTTTGGTATCAAATTGTGCGCAATCTAAAAGCGCTCATTATGAAACCACATAGAAGTTGATTGGATGAAAATTTAATTTTATACAAATATTTTAGTTTATGACTCAAGATTGTCATCGGATTACATTCAGGAGAAAAACTTATGGCTATAATAGGAGGGCGCAGAGCACGATAGTGTTAATGAATAGTCATAAATATTTATGAAATAACTATTAAAGCATTTGAATGGTTTTGGATCCAAATATGCAATAAATGAAAACTGGTTCGATTTCAATCAAACTGTTTTGACGATTTGTATATGAAAAGCGTTTCATCTGCTCCCAAGTCTCGGCATCGTAGCATAAATAGGAAGGGAGAAAAAAAAATATTGAAGTATGTGTTAAAATTACAGTGGCACCTCGACTTACTATTGCCCCTACTTACGATAATTTCGAGTTACGATGTAAATTTCATCGAAAAATGCGACTCGACATCCGATGGTTTTGTCGACTTCCGATATTTGTTGGTACACGTTCGGGTCGACCGAGCTCGTGGTTCCCAGTCACGCAGTCCGACGTGCCTCATTTTACTACAGCTACCCGCTTAGTGACGATCGCGCCTATAAAAAATAACGCGTTTGTGGTGATTTTCTGCATTTTGAACATTAAAGTAATTATTATATATCACGTAATGAGTCCCAGGAAAGTCAGTGGTAAGGCTCAACATATGAAAACCCATGTAAGGATGACCATAGAGCAGAAACAATAGTACAGAATGTCTCTTCCTCAACAATTAAGAAAATGTGTGCAGCATGGGAAGAATTGCAAACCTTTGCTGAAACGACTCGCCCAAATTAAGCTGCAGTAGGCCGTTGCCTTAACCTATTCAATGACACTGTGATGCATCATTACAGACAAATGTTAAAACGAAGGGAAAAACAAATGTCTCTTGACAAATTTGTAGTGAGACAAGCACTGAACCACAACCAGGTCCTAGTGGTATTCAGGCAAAACGTAGGAGAGAGAGTACCCCAGAGAAAACATCACTGCCTGATGTGATAATGGAAGGGGACTCCCCTTCCAAACAGGAACAACTATCCTCCTCCCCCCTCATCACCATCTTCCATACGCCATCAAGACCCCTCCATTAAGGTAAGATCAACTTAGGTACTGTATTGTAGTTTGAAAAAACATTGTATTCAGCATAAAATGTATTTGTATGTTAATATTTTGGAGGGTGGGGAACGGATTAATTGAAATCCCTTTATTTCTTATGGGAAAAATCGCTTCGACTTACGATCCGTTTCTGGCAACGGATTAGCATTGTAAGTTGAGGCCCCATTGTATTCCAAAATGGTCAAAAACGATTATCAAACACAAGTGTCAACTGAAATCATGTCTATGACTCTCAGCTATCACAATAGCATATATTAAAAAATATAATTAGTTTTATTAACCCTCAAACCGCTAGGGGCCCAAATGGAATTCACACCCACAGGCGCAACCAAAAAAAATCCAAAAAATTCTTTCGTCTTATAGAAGTATTCATTTTTGTTCCCTGATCATGGAAAAAATAACAAAAAAATCGTAGGTGGCATATTTTAGCCGCAATAGGGTAAGGAAGTGTGGCAAAAAAGAGGCGTTGGCAGATCCTTCGCCAGACGAGGTCTACTCCGCCCGAGATGTCAGACGGCAGTTGCCACAAATATATTATTACCTAATTATTTCAATGTCTCTGATTTTTTCTTAGTTTTTTTGCAGTAATATTATTCTATACAGTGAATTGTGGTATATTTATATAATAAAATGTGTGAACCATTGCTGTACTCAAAATTATGGTGTGCATATTAGTGATTCAATTATTATGTTCATAAAACAATAAACAAATAGTTTTGCTGTTGTTACACTATATACACAGGTCATATATAAGTATCTGCATGTTTTGTTCACCATAACGAACTACTAAGTTGGTCTTGTGAGTCAAAAAGCAACGAGGAGTGACCGCCAAACACCAGCCAGCCACTCACTGCCACTCCCTCCCTCATCACCACCTCAGTCACCCTCATTCTCCTCCCACAATACTGTTTTTGCATTTATTCACTATACACAGATGTTATATATACATATTTACATGTTTTGTTCACCATAACTGTACATCTAAGCTTGTATGGTGAGTAAAGGTACAAAGACATAGCTACTCACACAGTCAGCTGGTGACGGCCGCCCTCAAGGCCAGACGCACTAATATTACTCCTCCAACAATATTGGTTGTGGTGTTATTACGCTATATACACACAGTATATATAAATATCTACCTGTTTTATTCACCACACCTGTACAAATAAGCTGGTATGGTGCCCAAAGACCATAGTGGCCATCAGTAAACAACATGCCAAGTCGTGCAGACGACGCTCCTCCCTCACCAAAATGGCAGCTCCCAACCTACTCCTCTCGCTGTTATCTCACACTATACACACGTTATATATAAGTATCTACATTTGTGTTCACCATAGCGAACCACTAAGCTGGTATGGTGAGTGCAGTCAATAAATGGTGGCCACACACAGTCAGAAGACGACGCCACAACCCTTCCTCCACAGCCTTACTCCTCCCTCCATGAAGCACAGTGCTAAATATCACTACAATCCTGCTATTATCAGAATCCTGGTCAGTTTTATCACAGGAGGCTTCAGAATACTATCACTGCTAAATAATAGCAGTATCATTTATATTATGGCATTTGTAGGCGATGCTGTGGTCACAAACTGAACAGCGGTGCTGTGAGCTCGTGCTGCATGCGCCAGACTTGGTGGCTTGCTCAATACTGACTCTCTAACACCCAAGAATGTTGGACTGGATTTTCTTTTCTAGATGGCATCTGGCAACTATCTGTCATGGCTGTACTATAGCTACCCCTGTCCCAGGCGGGGCGTTTAAATTATAGCGCTAGACACGAAATCATATATAAATGATGTGCGTGGTTTCGGTTTTGTCACTGATATCATTTATATATGATATGCGCGGTTTGAGGGTTAAAAAAAATTAAGTTAAAAAAATTGATATTTATTTTTTTATCGGACGATTTGCATGAAACTTATACACCTGACTGCACATAAG
>WNGS01084335.1:0-10417 GCA_020271785.1 Procambarus virginalis
TGAACGACCACTTGTCTGGTCATCCTGCCTCGCTTGTAAATGCATGAGAGCTATGCTTTCAGTACTCTCTCTGTTCTGCTGATCAGTCCAGCGTTTGTTTTATCTCTTGCTGCTCAGTCCAGAGTTTGCTTTCTCTGTCCTGCTGATCAGTCCCATAGTTTTCATAGCTTGCTCTGTTACTTTATTCCCTTCGAAACCCAACCCCTTAACTTGGTTACGGTATTCCTCTAAGGTGAATAAGTGCGAGCCTGTAATACCTACTCTTTGAGCTGGTGTCCTCCACAAGGACATTTTGGGCTGAGATTCTTCCCCGTAGAATCCCCAACGGAGTATTTAAAGGGCTAGATTCCTGCGTGACTCCGTTTTCTTCTGCAGCGTGCGTGATTCTGGTGACATCATTCTCAGTGACGTCACCCAGAGGGGTCTCTACCTCCAAGTTGTCTCTCACTGGGGTCTCTCCCACTGTGTTATCTCTCACGGGGCCTCACCACCGATAGCCTCATCCAGTATGATGAGATTCGTGCACGCCACCTCAGTACTACCCTGCATGTGTGCTTGTAGCATCACCTCTTCCACGGCCCTCATGTGCTGCTCCACTCGTTCCTTACACTCTAGCTCAGTAAGAGTGTTGTAGTCGTCAGGTCTACGAGCGGTCAAGGCAACGTGAAGATAGAGGTAGCGGTGTTTCTACTCTCCACACTCAGACATACTGGTGGTGTGTATACCTAACAGGGTGTTAAACGTCCTCTCAATACTGCTCGTCACTTTTGAATTTTCAGGGAAAATTTAAGTGCGAAATTTTACTTTACAACCTAACTCATAGGTTCCAACTAAGCCAATCACGTTGGGCGCCAGATGTGGGGGTTTTCTTTTTTGCTTTCACGACTGCAGTGCGTACGTTGCCAATGTACGTGTGGCAGACGCTTCACAAAACTGTCGGAATTAGCAGAATAGAAAATACGAGAGCAACCGTACAGGGCCTGGGAGCAAGATCGAGTTAGAGTCCTTGAGGGTCTTTTCTCAGACTAGTCTCACCTGGTCCTGCTTCACGTTGATCGTTGTAATCTCCTCAATGACTTAACACATTAAGGGACTCCTAGGGTCCTCATCACATTTACAGTTTAGAGAATATAGGCAACTCGGTGTTGAAATCACCTAGAGCTGAAGGCTTGAGTATTTTGTTGGCAGTATTCAGAAGTGGTTCAACTGAAACACCGCATAAAGCTTAACAGTAGTTTATTTACTAACATAACCACTAATAGAAAGGGTGCTTGATTTACTTTAGATTGGCGTCAGAAAGGCTATGGTTGTATTAGCGAGACTCTTGGCGTCTGGCTAAACGATTCGGATCCACTTGTGGCGAAACACTCAACTTAACACAGTTGACAGCCAATCATTAACACAGCAACCTAACTGCCGGTATGCAAAGGGATCACAAGAGTTCCAACTGGATACTCGGGTAATGATGATATGCAATGAACACAATGGCACTGTCAATGGGACAGGCAATAACATGCACAATAATAATGTCACACGATAACTAAATGTGTGATGTATGTGAAGCTCACATTCACAGACGAGTGAAATGCAGTGGTACCACACAGATAACCACGCATTCACCGTCGATTCACATATAACCTGTGACAGGTGTGAGAACTGTGGTTGATCCCTCAGATCAACACAGACAGACACAGTAAAACAATGACAAGGTCTTGTACTTACTGATAGGGTACCTCTCTTTATTCACTCATTCAATCAGGCACATTTATGCAAGCACTCGTAGGTGGCCTGATAGCTGGTTTCCTCGTTCTGAAGTGAGACCATTGACTACAGGTTTTCCCACAAACCGTACTTGACACGGAGGGTACTCGCAGGGGGCGGGCTGTATGTCATAGACACACACACGCACTCTGGCACTGGCGGTAAGGTGGTGACGTCACGTAGGCGGTGAGGGGGGCGGCGGCGGGCTACACGCTCGGGACAGTGGCGACTGGCGGCTGCAGGTTATATGGTACCATGCACTACACTGTACACGGTGGTATAGGTACACTGTAGTAAAGTCACACACACATTACTTAGGCGGTGGCACTGCCTTAGTTCACTCTAGGTCACTCACAACGATCTTTGTCACCAGGGATTACCTGATACCAGTCTGTTTCACTCTGGTGATTTTGTCACTATAGGCTTCTGAACAATATATTCACAATCGTGATTCTGAGCGAGTGTGGGTATATCGAAAAGACGCGGAGTTAACTTGACGGTGAGGATTGGACAGTGTTCAATCTATTGACCGATAGACAGAACAGGACACATCCTCTATGTAAGGGCTCTTTCACGAGAATACTCTTGCCAGTGGCTCAGAACATCTTGTGGCACACACAGCACAAAGCATTATAATTTGACCAATAGCATTGCAGCAAATGAGCGGGAACCAACCATAATGACCGTTCGATGATCAGTAGGAGAGGTGACGTCATGAACATGTCACGACCACATCACAGCTGTTATTCTCCATCGCGCCGGTCGACCCCAGAGGTCAGGCGATCGCCTCGCTCGCCTCGCTTCTACTGTCTCACGCTGGCACCAGCCAATGTACTCACTGACCCTTTGTGGCAAGTATGCTTAACTTCCCTGTATCTACTTCCTGCCTAGACATACGGTGGCCTCTGTATTTAAACGTGTTCCTGGTTAAGTGGGCATTCTGGAGATACCCAACATGCCAGTTTATTATCCAGGGTTAACAGAGATAGGCTTGTGCACAAGATCGGTGCACTGTGCACTGCAATGAGCCATTTCAAGTCAGCTGTGGGAGAATCTTGAGAAACCATATTCTCACAAACAGTGTTTATAGACCAGCTAACAAGGGAGCTGCATACGAAGGCATACTATAAACCGACTAACCTTCACACGTATCTGAAATTTGACACGAGTCACCCACTAGCCTTGAAGAAATCGCTACCCTACTCACTTGGACTCAGACTCAAGCGGATTAACAGCAAAGAAGAGACGCTATATCCCCAGCTTGATGACCTATGGGATATTTTCAGGAACAGAGACTATCGAGAGACAATAATACATGCGGCCCAGGAGAAACTCAGAGAAAAAACAAGGGCAGAGCTACTCAGACCTAGAATGCAAGAAGGGAAGACAAGAGATGGATTCTCCAAACCCTTTTCTTCCCCGGCCTTGCAGCACAGCTTAAGATAAAACTCTAGGAAGTATGGACATGGATGAGGGAAACGGACAGTGAACATCCATCCTGGGTAAAATTCCCACAAAACCCTCCCATGATCGCCTGGAGGCGAGGTAAGTCTATAAAGGACCACCTTGTTAGAGCCGCTGTGCAGGTAGATCATCTCAACCGAACTGGGGGAGAGGACCAGCTCCAGGTTACGGTTCAAAGAAATGAAACTAACAGACCCTAACTTAACCTGACACAGGTTTGGTGTGTGACCTGCGTGGAGGCAGAGTATGCAGAGTGGTTAGGAGGGGCCTACAAGTACAAGCGCCCCACGTCATAGATTGCGGTAAGTTTGTTTAATCAGTTGTTCGATTAGCTATCGATGTTTGATCGCGTATTACCCAGCATTTAAAATGGGCATTCATTCACTCACTTTATATATATATATATATATATATATATATATTATATATATATATATATATATATATATATATATATATATATATATGTCGTACCTAGTAGCCAGAACGCACTTCTCAGCCTATTATGCAAGGCCCGATTTGCCTAATAGGCCAAGTTTTCATGAATTAATTATTTTTCGACTACCTAACCTACCTAACCTAACCTAACCTAACTTTTTCGGCTTCCTAACCTAACCTAACCTATAAAGATAGGTTAGGTTAGGTTAGGTAGGGTTGGTTAGGTTCGGTCATATATCTACGTTAATTTTAACTCCAATAAAAAAAATTGACCTCATACATAATGAAATGGGTAGCTTTATCATTTCATAAGAAAAAAAATTGTGAAAATATATTAATTCATGAAAACTTGGCTTATTAGGCAAATTGGGCCTTGCATAGTAGGCTGAGAAGTGCGTTCTGGCTACTAGGTACGACATATATATATATATATATATATATATATATTATATATATATATATATATATATAATATATATATATATATATATATATATATGTATGTATATATCCCATCCTTCTCCATCTTACGAGATGGAGAAGGATGGGAAGCTGCCCTTTCTAGATGTAACAGTCATGGAAAGAAGCGGAGGTTTCCACACTGCAGTCTACACTAAGGAAACAAACATAGGAATGTGCCTAAATGCCAACAGTGACTGCCCAGACAGGTACAAGAGGAGTGTTGTTAACGCTTATGTCGACTGTGCTCTCAGCCACAGCTCAGAATGGAAGCAAGTCGACGAAGAACTCTGTAGGGTAAGGCAGGTCCTAGTCAACAACGGCTTCTCCAATGGTTTCATTGAAGACATCATAAGAAGGAAAGTGAAACGCCATGCAACCTCTGAAGAGACAAATAATACAACACCTATACCCCCTATTAGACTATTTTACAGGAACTTCTTTTCCACAGCTCATAAAACGGAGGAAAGGGTCCTGAAAGATATTGTTAATAGAAATGTTATCCCTACAGACAAAAATCAGAAGATACAACTAACGATTTACTATAAAACCAAGAAAACGGCCAGCCTACTCATGAGAAACTCTCCAGACACAGAGCAGAACGCTCTAAAAGAGACAAACGTCGTCTATGCCTTCAAATGCACTCTTGGGGACTGTAAGCCCCAAAAAACTCAGTATATAGGCAAGACATCAACATCTCTTTCCAGGCGTTTAACGATGCATAAGCAACAGGGCTCCATTAAGGAACATATATTCTTTTCCCACAACCATACCATCACCAGAGAAATCTTAGCAAACAACACAGAAATCATTGATAGATACAGCGACAGCAGGCGGCTTGACATCTGCGAGGCACTACACATCAAGAAGTCAACAACAGCAATCAACAGCCAATTGACGCACAACTATATTCTAACCACTTCAAGACTCCGCTCCAATATAGAAGCATCAAGAAATATGGGCCAATAGGCCCTCTGCAGTTACTTCTATTCTTCCCTTTAGCTTATACCCATTGTTTCGTGTTCTGTGTTGTGTTGAAAGTTTGTTTTCACCTCATCCAAAACTATTGTAACATATCACCTCATCCAAATGCAGGTATAAAAAAGTCAAAGCTGTTTAAACTCTGTTCAGTTATAGTTGTGTGTGTGTAAACTAAAGTCTTTGACAATGTCAAAAGTTTTACGAAATGCGCTCAAGTGCCGCGTCAGACTAGAAATAAAAATGAACTTTGTAGAATTGTTTTTTCAGTTACCATCAACAGTGAAAAAGAATATAAGAAATATTGAGAAAATTCGTGTTAGAATTAGTAATCTTACTTTTTCGGTCATATTTAATAATATATATATATATATATATATATATATATATATATATATATATATATATATATATATATATATATATATATATATATATATGTCGTACCTAGTAGCCAGAACTCACTTTTTGACCTACTATGCAAGGCCAGATTTGCCTAATAAGCCAAGTTTTCCTGAATTAATATATGTTCTCTATTTTTTTTCTTATGAAATGATAAAACTACCCATTTCATTATGTATGAGGTCAATTTTTTTTTATATGAGTTAAAATTAACTCATTAATATATATATGACCGAACCTAACCAACCCTACCTAACCTAACCTAACCTATCTTTATATGTTAGGTTAGGTTAGGTAGCCGAAAAAGTTAGGTTAGGTTAGGTTAGGTAGGTTAGGTTGTCGAAAAACAATTAATTCATAAAAACTTGGCCTATTAGGCAAATCGGGCCTTGCATAGTAGGCTGAGAAGTGCGTTCTGGCTAATAGGTACGACATATATATATATATATATATATATATATATATATATATATATATATATATATATATATATATATATATATATATATATATATATATATATATATATATGAATGAAAACTCACACCCCAGAAGTGACTCGAACCCATACTCCCAGGAGCAACGCAACTGGTATGTACAAGACGCCTTAAACCACTTGACCATCACGACCAGACAAAATGAGATGATAGCCGAAGCTATTTGAACCACCTCACCGCTGGCACTCGGATGGTTATCTTGGGCATAGCATTTTACCAAATCACCTCATTCTTTGGGGCACACGTGAGGAACACAAATGCGAACAAGCCTGAATGGTCCCCAGGACTATATGCGAATGAAAACTCACACCCCAGAAGTGACTCGAACCCATACTCCCAGGAGCAACGCAACTGGTATGTACAAGACGCCTTAAACCACTTGACCATCACGACCAGACAAAATGAGATGATAGCCGAAGCTATTTGAACCACCTCACCGCTGGCACTCGGATGGTTATCTTGGGCATAGCATTTTACCAAATCACCTCATTCTTTGGGGCACACGTGAGGAACACAAATGCGAACAAGCCTGAATGGTCCCCAGGACTATATGCGAATGAAAACTCACACCCCAGAAGTGACTCGAACCCATACTCCCAGGAGCAACGCAACTGGTATGTACAAGACGCCTTAAACCACTTGACCATCACGACCAGACAAAATGAGATGATAGCCGAAGCTATTTGAACCACCTCACCGCTGGCACTCGGATGGTTATCTTGGGCATAGCATTTTACCAAATCACCTCATTCTTTGGGGCACACGTGAGGAACACAAATGCGAACAAGCCTGAATGGTCCCCAGGACTATATGCGAATGGAAACTCAACCCCAGAAGTGACTCGAACCCATACTCCCAGGAGCAACGCAACTGGTATGTACAAGACGCCTTAAACCACTTGACCATCACGACCAGACAAAATGAGATGATAGCCGAAGCTATTTGAACCACCTCACCGCTGGCACTCGGATGGTTATCTTGGGCATAGCATTTTACCAAATCACCTCATTCTTTGGGGCACACGTGAGGAACACAAATGCGAACAAGCCTGAATGGTCCCCAGGACTATATGCGAATGAAAACTCACACCCCAGAAGTGACTCGAACCCATACTCCCAGGAGCAACGCAACTGGTATGTACAAGACGCCTTAAACCACTTGACCATCACGACCAGACAAAATGAGATGATAGCCGAAGCTATTTGAACCACCTCACCGCTGGCACTCGGATGGTTATCTTGGGCATAGCATTTTACCAAATCACCTCATTCTTTGGGGCACACGTGAGGAACACAAATGCGAACAAGCCTGAATGGTCCCCAGGACTATATGCGAATGAAAACTCACACCCCAGAAGTGACTCGAACCCATACTCCCAGGAGCAACGCAACTGGTATGTACAAGACGCCTTAAACCACTTGACCATCATGACCAGACAAAATGAGATGATAGCCGAAGCTATTTGAACCACCTCACCGCTGGCACTCGGATGGTTATCTTGGGCATAGCATTTTACCAAATCACCTCATTCTTTGGGGCACACATTTTGTCTGGTCGTGATGGTCAAGTGGTTTAAGGCGTCTTGTACATACCAGTTGCGTTGCTCCTGGGAGTATGGGTTCGAGTCACTTCTGGGGTGTGAGTTTTCATTCGCATATAGTCCTGGGGACCATTCAGGCTTGTTCGCATTTGTGTTCCTCACGTGTGCCCCAAAGAATGAGGTGATTTGGTAAAATGCTATGCCCAAGATAACCATCCGAGTGCCAGCGGTGAGGTGGTTCAAATAGCTTCGGCTATCATCTCATTTTGTCTGGTCGTGATGGTCAAGTGGTTTAAGGCGTCTTGTACATACCAGTTGCGTTGCTCCTGGGAGTATGGGTTCGAGTCACTTCTGGGGTGTGAGTTTTCATTCGCATATAGTCCTGGGGACCATTCAGGCTTGTTCGCATTTGTGTTCCTCACGTGTGCCCCAAAGAATGAGGTGATTTGGTAAAATGCTATGCCCAAGATAACCATCCGAGTGCCAGCGGTGAGGTGGTTCAAATAGCTTCGGCTATCATCTCATTTTGTCTGGTCGTGATGGTCAAGTGGTTTAAGGCGTCTTGTACATACCAGTTGCGTTGCTCCTGGGAGTATGGGTTCGAGTCACTTCTGGGGTGTGAGTTTTCATTCGCATATAGTCCTGGGGACCATTCAGGCTTGTTCGCATATATATATATATATATATATATATATATATATATATATATATATATATATATATATATTTATATATATATATATATCACTGGCTTGTTTGCATATATATATTGCATTCAGGCTTGTTTGCATATATATATATATATATATATATATATATATATATATATATATATATATATATATATATATATATATATATATATATATATATATATATATATTGTGACGATAATCTCTTCCCAGAGATTTAGCCTGCTATATCTTCCCATCGTCTCATTCTCAACACTATGCAAAATACGTTTTATAGTGGCTTAACATATATATCAAGACAGCCACACGCACCTGCAACTCCCTCCTCCCCCCCTCTCCAGCACCTGCTGCACACCTGGTCGACCTGCCAACTGCTGCTCCCAGCCAAACTAGCGACTTGCGGCCGTCCTGCATTTTGATTGGCCGCTTACCAACACACCACTCCCGCTCCACGCCAATCACATTCCTCGCCAGTCATTGTTGGAGTCCCTTGCAGCTCTGCCAGCCAGAATATATCTTGTGCTCCTGCTGTGAACACCTAATTTGACCCACCTCGTGTGATCAAATAGAGGTTTATAGCTAGCGCATATATTCCCAGCACTAATATTATTATACTTGTTATTTAATGTCACTTCTCCTCCCTTTAACGTAATTCAGTTTTATGTTCAGTTATTTTTCCACTTCTTGTTCTGTTCCATTAAGCCAAGATTTTGCCTTTATTTCAATTTGTTTCTTAGTGTTATTAAAGAGCATCGTTTATTATTGTGTTTTATGTCTCTTCCCATACCTTACCACAGATTATCCAACACGCAGTCATTCTTTTTTTTTCTTTTTTTTACTTTTGTTTTTTTATATGTGGCCTGGCCTTAACATCTGCCAGTGGAAGACTGCCGACCACCATACTCCACTACTTTACCGTCACATATAATTGGGGGTCTGTCCACGGAGCTTCTATCAGGTATTGGTAATTGTGGTAAGCGTACTTGGCTTTCATTTCCCTTGCTTTCATTATTTACATTAATCATTTTATTTATTTATATGGTGCTGTGTATATTGTGCATTACGGGAGTAGCATATGGTGAGTGTGAGACAACTTTGGATTACGTGGTGACTGTAAGCCGCAGTCATACTCGTAATTGGTCGTCTCCCCCTTCCGTGTTATTATCCGTGTTTAACATCTTTTGTCCCCAGATATTTCTCACATTTTTGACAGATTATCACATAGGTACACTGGTACTGTGGTCTGTCTCCAGGTCAATAGCACCTAAATTCTGCAATCCGACTCTAGGAGGAAAGAGAGGGCTATAGATCCTCTAGCACGAACTATTATTGGCGAGTTGGGACCTCGCCGATAGTTCTCGTCACCAGTTGACACTCGCACCCCTACTCGTCGGTCAGATTGATGGTACTTACCAAGGTAGGGAATTAGCTTTCTTTCTTTTGAGCACCAAGTTCGCTAATTCTGTAAGTACCATATTCAATTTCAGTGGGTACCTTTGCTTATGTTCTATAGTGACTCAGCAAGGTATGACTACATTTTTTGTACTACCTAATTACTTTAAAACCATTTAGTGTTTTACTTGTTTTTCGAAACTGTTCCATTAATTAGTAGGATTTTCTTGCCTTTATCCTCCCACAGTTAGTGCCGGGTACAAGATTTCCTGCGACTTTATTCATTTACCATCTTGAATTAACTTTAATTATTAATAATTCCCTACAGGATAGGTATCAGTTGCCACGTTTCCTGTTTCTGACATTCACCATATTCTCACTGTATATTCGTGTCTCCTTTATTTTGCTACATTTTCACAATGTTTCGCCTACAAGCTTTCAAGGCAAATCCAGAAGGTGAAATAGAGAAATTGCGTCACGCTAAAAGGGTCGAATTGATAACTCTTGCACACGAGTATCAATTGGAAGTTCCACCTGGCGCCAACAAATATACCATAAATATTATGATTTTAGATTATCTTTTGGATGACGGAAAAAGATAGATTCTGATACTCATGAACAATACACTATTTCAGATAAACATGACTTGACAGCAATAAAACTCAAGTTAGAACTTGCTAAGATCGAGCGGGAACAACAAAAGAAGCAGCTGACCTCAGAAAAGAAGAACAAGAGCGTGAAGCTGCACTCAGAAGGGAAGAACAAGAACGTGAAGCTGCCCTCCGAAGGGAAGA
>WNGS01084335.1:14662-30112 GCA_020271785.1 Procambarus virginalis
AGGGGGATGCTTGGAGGGTTGTGACCACAGGGATGTGGTCCGACCCCACGTTCTTGCCTGGGGTCGTTCTTGCCATAGTGCTGACCAACAGAGACTGTGACCTGTTCCACTGCAGAGTAAGTGGAACAGGTCACAGTCTATGTTGGTCAGCACTATGTCAGGGGTGCCCCTCACGTTGCCCGCAAAGAACGTCTTAAAGTGGGGGCCTTGGAAGGAGAGGTCCCGGTTTTGCATTAGATTGAAGAGCTGCCTGCCCTTGAGGTCTGGCCTGGCGGGAGCGTACAGATTACTTAGGCGGCGGTACTGCCTTAGTTCATTTTAGGTCACTCACAACGATCTTTGTCACCAGGGGTTACCCGATACCAGTCTGTTTCGCTCTGGTCATTTTGTCACTATAAGCTACTGAACAATATATTCACAATCGTCATTCTGAGCGAGTGTGGGTATATCGAAAAGACGCTGAGTTAACTTTACGGTGAGGAATGGACGGTGTTCAGTCTATTGGCCGATAGACAGAACAGGACACGTCCTCTATGTAAGGGCTCTTTCACGAGAATACTCTTGGCAGCGGCTCAGAGCATCTTGTGGGGTACACAGCACAAAGCATTATAATTTGACCAATAGCATTTCAGCAAATGAGCGGAAACCAATCATAATGACCGTTCGATGATCAGTAGGAGAGGTGGCGTCATGAACACGTCACGAACACGTCACAGCTGTTATTCTCCATCGCGCCGGTTGATCCCAGAGGTCAGGCAGTCGCCTCACTGGCGTTCCCTTTACTGTCTCACGCCGGCACCAGCCAATGTACTCACTGACCCTTTGTGGCAAGTATGCTTAACTTCCCTATATCTACTTCCTGCCTAGACATACAGCGGCCTCCATATTATAAACGTGTTCCTGGTTAAGTGGGCATTCTGGAGATACCCAACATGCCAGTTTATTATCTAGGGTTAACAGAGACAGGCTTGTGCACAAGATCGGTGCACTGTGCACTGTAATGAGCCATTTCAAGTCAGCTGTGGGAGAATCTTGAGAAACCATCTTCTCACATCACCTCCAACAAAAGGCCGAGCTCCACAGCCTGGTGCTAGTTCTGACCTCTCACACCGCTGAGGCACGTGCACGTAGTGAGTGTGTGTGGTGCGGCCGGGTCGAGGAGACCCCGTTTTCTATACTGCTAGGCGAGGCGGGTCCTTGTCTAGGCTACTTCCTTCTTTTAAGTGAGGAATTTCTTCAGTCACCGGGTCACATGTGGCTATCTGTTCAGGTCTTGAGCAGGCACTGTGGTCGGATGTAGCTCCAGGTCTGGGTCGGCTCAACACCTCGAAACCCTGAGTGGCTCTATTCTGTCCACTGCCTATCTCCACCTTTGTCATGCCTGAAACATAAGAGGCACACTGGGAACCAGTGTCCGGTGATTCGTGTTGTATTACCTCGCTAATGTCTCCCTTGTTCGACGTCTCGTTACTCTCCCCTGACCTACTCATCCAGTCAGCACCTACTGAGAGCAGTGGGTGGCCAACTTATGTTTTTTAATAAACATAAATTGGACCACAGCACTGCTGAGAGCAGTGGGTGGTCGATCGGCTCTGTCGATGTCGAGGCCCGTGGTCCTCTCCTGTTCTTACATCTTACATGCTTCTTCGGCTTTGTGGAAACATCTACAGGAGGATCCTCGTAGCGCTTGAGCATGTTGACGTGGTACTTCTTCCTGGCACCATCGACGTCAAGCACGTAGTTTAACGAGTGCGAGCACTCCACTACCGTGAATGGGCCCTTCCACTGCAGCAAGAGCTTGTTCCTGCTGGTGGGAAGTAACAAAAGTACCTTGTCACCTACACTGAACTTGCGTTCTTTTGCTTTTTTGTCGTATGTTTGATTCTGGTACTCCTTTGCTTTTGCTAGCTGTTCTCGGGCCAGCTGACAGGTGTTCTCCAGCCGTTCCCGTAGATTGATGACGTACTCGTATGTCGTCTTGGTTTCAGGGGTACAGTCATCGCCTTCCTACAGGTTCCTCAGTACCTGCAGAGGGGCCTTTAATTGTGCGACCGTACAAAAGCTCGAAGGGTGAGGATGCTGTGCTAGCCTGTGGCACCTCCCTGTAGGCAAACAACAAAGGGTTGATATACCTGGGCCACTCCCGAGGCTGTTCAATGCACATTCTCTTCAACATCTTCTTGAGAGTGCCATTAAAGCGTTCTACCAAACCGTTTCCCATAGCATGATACGGCGTGGTGAGGGATGCTCTCGCTGTGAGCAGACGCCGGACTTGGTCCATCATCTCGCTGGTAAACTGTGTCCCTCGGTCGCTACGAATCCACTCAGGTATACCAAGGCGACTGAAAAAAACTACCAAGGCTTCTGCTACCGTTGTCGTCTCGATGTTCTTCAGGGCAGCTGCTTCTGGGTACCTTGTTGCGTGATCGACCATGGTCAGGATGTACTTACTGCCGTCCGTTGCACTCGGTATGATCGAACCAACCAGATCAGTGCTGACCAGCTTGAGCGGCTGATCAATGATGGGGAAGGGCTGAAGCTTCCCGGGCTTCACCCGTCGTCGATCAGTGGTGCGCTGACAGGTGTCACACGAGCGAGTGTAACGCTGTATTTCCCCAGTAATTCCTGGCCTGTAGAACACAGCTTGTATCCGCGCACTGGTGTTTGCGTGACCCATGTGACCTCCCATCAGAACTTCATGCCCCAAACGGAACACAGCCAGTCTATGCACCTGTGGAACAACGAGTTGGTCCCAAGTGTCGTGAGGCGTCTCAACTCTGTGCACGAGTTTCCCATTATGGTGCAAGTACCAGTACTCGCGTTCCTGGTGTTGGAAAACTTTTTTCTCCTCAGCATACCTACGAATCTGGGCTAGTGTTGGGTCGCTCCCTTGGGCATCAATAAACTCCTCTGCAGACACTCCTTGAATGTCTCGTAATTTCAAAGGTTTTTCTGGGCGAGTCAGCTTCTTGCTCTCTGACCTCGTGGTGACAGCTGCCACGAGCGAGTTACCTGTTAATGGAGTTGCTGTCGCTTCAACCAGAGGTTTTGCTTCTTTCTCCATTACTTCACCGCTTGCCTTCTCTCCCTTATTCTTCAGCTGGGTGAGGGTGTGGTGACGTCATCCGTGGCTCCAGCTGACTGAGGACGGCTGCACCCAGTTCAGTCAGCATTCTCACTCTCCCCCGTTTTCTTCGAGGGTGGACTCGGGCAATCAGAGACTCCCAGGACATTCCCCAATAAAAGTCCATATAGAGCACGTTCCTGTTGAACGGCACGAATTTTTCCTTTGATGTAAAGTGTGTCAACCCACATATACACCTCCACCATCTCTTTAGCATAGCCATTTGGGAATTTGACATAGATATGTCTACCTGTCTCAGACCCTGGCTTTACTAGGCTTTTTCTTACCATATGGGTAGTGGCGCCTTTGTCACGGAAGATTTTCGCCGATTTTCCGTTAACATTTCCGTCCACCACTTCAAGGGTCCAAGCTAGTAGATCCTTTCCAACGTTGGGATGTTTCTTGCCACTTGAGCTCACACCTGCTATGTAACCTGATTTTGGTTTTGCCTTGCAATCAGCTATACGATGACTTGGCTCACCACAGTTGTAACACTTGTGAACATGCTTGTTGGAGGAGTTTCCCTGCTTCCCCGACACACCAGTCTTAGGCTTAGCTCCCTCGCCAGTACCTGTAGCATGATGTTTCTCGTGCGGCTTCACCCCTTTCACCTGTCTCCTGGCCCCAGCCCACAGATCAGCTTGCTTGGCAATAGACAGATTTAACACAATTTCTTGCTCTTTGAGCTTGACACGCAGAGACGATTCGCATGCTTCTAAAAACTGTTCACGAATCATCAGTTGACAGAACTCCATGCTCCCAGGAGAAGTCTCCATGAGTTCACAGTAACGGTTTAGACTCGATTCTAACCGCTGTAACATTAGTACATATGTCTCCCCTTTTTGCAATTGAGCCCTACGGAAATTCTCTAGCATCCGGTCTGCAGTGATGCCAAAACCGTTCAGCAGCGCTGTTGTTAATGCCTCGTAATCTCCGCGCTGGTGCGGACCCAGACTGTGGTAGATAGTTAGTGCCCTACCTTTTAACAATGCACTAAGAGCGAGTGCCCACTTTGATCTTTCCCACCCGCAATCAGCGGCGTGACATTCGAAACGCTTGATGTATGCATCCATCGAGTCGTCCCTCTCATCAAAGTTAGCTAGTTTAGGTAGTTTGACAGTCTTACCTTGTTCAACGTTAGTCTCTGTTGAACGACCACTTGTCTGGTCATCCTGCCTCGCTTGTAAATGCATGAGAGCTATGCGTTTCAGTACTCTCTCTGTTCTGCTGATCAGTCCAGCTTTGTTTTCTCTCTCTTGCTGCTCAGTCCAGAGTTTGCTTTCTCTGTCCTGCTGATCAGTCCANTGGGGGCAGGTGTGTCTGCCTGCCTGTGTTGACGTGGGTTCACGATGGGAGTCCCTCTCCCACCTATACTGCGGGCTCAGTCTGTGGGCTTCGAATTTCCGGCCGGGCTGGTGTACCCGAATGGCGCGGGTGTGTGAGATGCTGAATGTTCCTGTGATTGACATTATGGAGTCGAGCTGGTGACGGCACGTCGAGTGATAGTGAAAGTTCACTGCGGAGTTGGCTTATCGCGACTTTCTCCGTCGTTACGAGGGGCGGACATTACCCCTGCGAGATGTGAGGGCACTGTTTCATCTCTTGATCGGAGTGGTGCCTCACCTACGTCAGCGTGCATGGGGCTCCATTGGAGTTTCCGGAGGGTCTGCTACGGCGGTACTTCGGCCGTTGGCGCGGTGGTTAGTGTACGGGTGAACATGGTATCTTCCAGCCCCTTAAGGGTGTGAGGACGAACATTCGCACCCTGGGCATGAGGCTCCGGGAGGATATTCCGTCCTCTGTGCGTCTGATGGGGTACACAGTTCGTGTGTTTTACGCCCGCCAGCCTCGGACATGTTATCGTTGTGGCCTGTTGGGCCATCAGGCTGCTGACTGTTCTGCGCCAGCATTGCTCCGTGAACCTCTTCAGTGAGGAGGATTTTCCTTCGCTTCTGTGGAGGAGGTTTCTGTGGCTATGGACGCCTCCGGCCGCGGATGTGCCCCCTGTGTCGCCTGATGCGCCCCTGTGGTGGTGGTTCTCCTCCGGAGGTTGTGTCATCGCCTGGTGATCGTCCTGCTCCGCCTGTGTCTCTGGGGTTCTTCAGTCTACGTTCTGCTCGACTCCCCCGTCTTCCTCTGCTGCATCTGACCCTGTCCTGCACCCTCGAAGTCTGTCCGGCTGGTGGGTGATGGGGTGGAATCCGGCGCTTCCTTCTGTGTCGGCCTGGTGCCCCATGTGGTGGAGGATGCTGCAGTACTGCGGCGTGCGTCGGTTCGCCCGGATTGTGTTGAGCATGGTGTCTGAGTCGGCCTCCGGGTCTGATGATGTGCGGCCCGTGCCTATAAGCGTTCCCGGCGTTCGTCGTCTGCTGGGGCAGACGTTGGCGATTTCGACGCTTGTGAGTCTGCAGGCGACAGAGGGATGGGATCCGGTTCTTCGTGGGGGGTGGTGCCCCCCTGCTGAGGTCCGTGGTGAGCGGGGTGGCCTAGTGCTGCTGTTGAAAAAGACTGCTCGCTCTGGAGATTCTGTGACTCCTGCCTCGTTCCCCGGTCATCGACTACGGTTCGACCCCTCTTCCTTCTGCGGCCATCTCTTCAGTGTCTCTGCGGTCTCGGTGGAGGCAGTGCGTCCGGCGACGCGGCCGTCTCGGCAGCCCTCGTACGCTGCATCGGTGTCGTCTGCTACGTCGGAGGGCGTGGCTTGTGCTCCTCAGCCTCGTATGCGACTTGCGCCTTTGAACTTCGGGACTGGCCGTTTCCGCCTGATCTGGAGATTCCAGAGTTATGCCGGGTCCGCGGCGGCTGGGGGGTCGTCGCCCCACCGACCAGGAGTATATGATTTGGGAGGCCTATAAAAGAAAGTACCCTTGGAAGTCATTCCCTGATAAGTATCTTTCTCCCGAGGAGTTGGTTGCTTAGCCCATGATTCCTTGTGTATTGTGGGCTGTGGTTAGTGTGCATGGTTGTGTGGGTGGGTCGGTGTGTGGAGTGAGTGGGCGGGTTGTTTACCGGTCCCTGCGTGCTCGGGTTGTGGTTGTGGGTTTATTTGTGTGAAGTGTGTGCAGTGTGCGTATGTGTCCGGTTCCTGTGTGGTGTGTCTGGTTGTGAATGGTATTTCCTTTCTTATGTTTTATGGTTTCTTTGTTTAATGATGTTGGTGCGCTTGTTTGTGTAGTGCTGAGTGCCCTTCAGGCTTTTGGCGTGTATGCTTTGTTGTAATTTTATATTCCTGTCTTATTATTATTGTTATTATTCTTATTATTGTTTTTCTTTTTTGTTCATGTTGGTGCCTCTCCGTGTGTGTTTACGGTGCTGGTAGCCTTGTTCTGTTGTTTCCTGTCTTAGTCACTTGCGTGTTGTATTCCGCTGTTTTGTCTTCATTGTTGAAGTTTGTTTTGTAATTATTGTTGACATTTGTTTTTGTACATTTTGTTGTTTTGTGGTCGGCCCTTCCAGCCGGCGTTTTTTCTTGTGTTTATGTACATGTGTCCTTTCTGTTTTTTTTGCACGTGTATGCTTTCTTTGTTCTGTCTGTGGTTTTTATTTTGTTTTATTGTACTTATAAGCATGCTTGCATGTAAATATATAAATAAAAAAAAATTGTCTCAAGATATTAGAGAAACCAGTTCCCTTAGAGTTAACCGGAAAATAAATCACCCAAAGACTCCCCATTCCCTGAAGCTCCAGTACGGGACATCCTTCCTGAAAGGACTGCCGCACAACAGTGCAAAATTTAAATTAAACAATTATTTAATTCTGATGGAAAGCAATGCAGTGTTTGCCAGTCCTAAACAGTGGACTCTGACCTGTCTTTTTCCTCCCTGGAATTATGCTGGAAATTCTGAGTGTAAATACTAACCCTTAACACACCAAGCAAATGATATTATGTTAGGAAATTACTAACCTTACTAACCATTATTTTCCCTAAGAGAATCATTAAAAGAAAATGGGTTTTGTAGCTTCTTAGAGAAAATGGAACATTTGCCACGTCACCTCAATATTTATTAATCCACAACACGGATCTTTTAAACACCAGCCAGGGAACTAAATACGACAAAAAAGGTACAGTGGAACCTTGGCTTATGAATGCCCCTATTTACGATTTTCTGAGGTTACGAGCTCAATTTCTTCATACAATTCAAATCGGATTACAAGCTTGCCACAGAGTTGCGAGTTTGTTGATACATGTATGGGTCGACAAGCACATCATTCCTGATTGAAGGGGCGACCATGCCTCAGTTTAATAGTGCCTCGTGCATAGTGATGATCATGCTTGAATTCTTTGTAAAAATATTTCATTGTTTCTCAGCAATTTTGGTTTCTAACCATAGAAGTAATTATTATATATCACGCCATGGGCCCCAAGAAAGTCAGTGGTAAATTTCAACCTAAGAAAATAGTTGTGAGTAGAGGCAGTAGAGGATGCCCCCTCCTCATTAAGAAAATTTGTGAAGTATTGGAAGAACTGCAACGTTTTGCTGAAAAGACTCATTCAGATAAAGCTGTAGCAGGATGTAGCATTAACCGTTTTAATGACAATGTGATGTCTCACTACAGACAAGTGTTAAGACAGGGGAAAAAGAAGTCTCTATGAAAAGGTTCTTAGTGAGGAAAAACAAGTAGTGACCAGGTCCAAGTGGTATGCAGGTAAAATGTAGGAGAGCGAGTAGCCCAGAGAAGTCATCACTGCCTGATGGTATAATAAAAGGGGACTCCCCTTCCAAACACTAACACCTCCCCTCCACCCCCCCCCCCTCCTCCTCCTCCTCATGCCAACAAGAGTCATTAATAAAGGTAAGCTATTACATTTACATACTATACTATAAAATAGTTGTGTTTATTATGTATGAAATGTATTTTGAAGTGAATATTTTTGGGAGTGTGAAACAGATTAATTCAACGTAATTAATTCAATTTACATTATTTCTTAGGGGAAAAATCGTTTCAGGTTACGAGTCGTCCCTGGGAATGGATTAAATTTGTAAACAAATACCAATGTATTCTCATGAACTGGACTTAACTAAATTATAAACAAACCCAAAGTCGACTTCCACAAGTCGATAATGAAATATTTAGAACCATGCTTGTGACGCTTCCAGAGCCGGTGAGGGAAGAGATGCCATTACAGAGAGAGAAGCTCGCCTCGTCAATCGGCACATACGCAGTCTCATAAGGAAACTTCTTACGAGTCTCACGACAAAGGAACTACTGAGTCTCTGCTCAATCGACGAGCTCACTAACATTGAGAAGTATTTTGGACTCGGTTAACAAATCATATATATAGTAGTGGACATTATTTATAAATATGTGTTAATAATTATCACTTTCGCGTTCAGCGGTTGTGTTTGACCGACTGGTATTTTTCTCTTGAATGCGAGCAGACGTCATGTTTACGCGACCGATGAACAAATATTTCTATAAAATCCAATTCTTATCCGATCGACTTGGAGATAGTATGAACATGTTTTCCATGAAATTTTCGTTTTCTCTAATCGCCACATAGCCTATTTGGGAGAACGGCATTGTATTGTATCTTCATAGTAAGACTATTGTATTGTTGACACGACGAGAGTAATCGACGAAGGTTTTTTATTTGGTGCCGGTCTAACGCACCCTTGTGTGACATTTTATAGATATGTTCTTCTAGAACATTCTATTTTGAACACATTGGTACAAAAATGAAACACGTACATTGAAAATTAAGGTTAGGACAGTGAAAATAATATACACTTTTCAATAGGTGTTTCGCCGACGGGCCCTAACGGGTAACACTTCACCCACTTCCCACACTTTTGCGGGTGGGCCGCAATCATGATTCTACATTTATATGCATATGTCCGTATAGGAAATTTTATTGCGATCTCAGTGATACCAAATTTAACGCTGTAGAACAAAAGTGGAGTTGACAACCCTGAAAAGAATAGAAACATTTCGTCGCTGTTTAGAGCTCACGGCTAGTGATCGACGTAGATCTTTATTTGGTGGTGTTCTAACTCATGCTGTCCCATGTTGTCTAGTGGCTAGGATACGCGGCTCTCACCCGTGAGGCCCAGGTTCGATTCCCGGCACAGGAAAGTGTTTAGGCCTGGTGGAGGACCGGGCCGCGGGGAGGTTATCTTGAGATGATTTCGGGGCTTTAGTGTTCCCGCGGCCCGGTCCTCGACCAGGCCTCCACCCCCAGGAAGCAGCCCGTGACAGCTGACTAACACCCAGGTACCTATTTTACTGCTAGGTAACAGGGACATAGGGTGAAAGAAACTCTGCCCGTTGTTTTTCGCCGGCGCCTGGGATCGAACCCAGGACCACAGGATCACAAGTCCAGCGTGCTGTCCGCTCGGCCGACCGGATCCTAACAGTCCCCTAAGTGTCCCCGCCGACCGGCGGGGACACTAAAGCCCCGAAATCATCTCAAGATAAGATGCTTTGGTGACATTTTATACTTGTGTTCTTCTTGAACATTCTATTGCGAACACATTGGTACAAAAATGAAATATGTACATCGAAAATTAAGGTCAGGACGGTGAAAAGAGTATACACTTTTCAGTGTTGCCGCTCGATCGCCTGAAACGCCTAGCGCACTTTGCGCTAGATTTTTTCGTTTGCCGGGAGCGCTAAAGTGTGGTTATGATGAGGGCGAGCCACCCGGAATGGGTAATCATTATTTCACTCATACATAATATATATTTTCCTTGATGATGTCCAGCATTTAGTCATATTAGCATATATTAGCTATATATTAATAATATACTAGCATATATTAAATTATTAGGCTATGTATATTACCCCCCCTCCAAGTATGTGAAAGAAGAAAACTCTTAGCAGGATGAAATTAAAATGTACAGTCTACTTTTAATTATTAATAAATTAAAATAAACTTAATGAACTTATAAATAAAGAAATGCCTGTTTGGAGAGAATGCTTCACATTTCAATAATTATAATAGTAATTTGTAACTCACTTGTGTTATGACCCCATGTAGCCTGGGTGGACCCAGTCTGCCCTGTGAGAGTTATTCTGCTTTCCGGACCTGAAATTAAGAGGTCAGAGGAACAAAATATAAAATAAACGTCAGTGAGTAATCTAAGAACGTGACGTGATGCTAGTGGGACGTCATGCCATTACTTGAATTTCAGCAGTCATCAGAGATGGTCGTACTTCGTTGATCACCTGGAAGAAGGAAGAATTTCGTGCCTAATGTTAGCACTGAAGTGAAGGCTACTTGTTTGCAAGTGTCAGGGAGCCGGTCGGCCGAGCGAACAGCATGCTGGACTTGTGATCCTGGGTTCGATCCCAGGCGCCGGCGAGAAACAATGGGCAGAGTTTCTTTCACCCTATGACCCCGTTACCTAGTAGTAAAATAGGTACCTGGGTGTTAGTCAGCTGTCACAGGCTGTTTCCTAGGGGTGGTGGCCTGGTCGAGGACCGGGTTGTGGGGACACTAAAAAGCCCCGAAAAATCATCTCAAGACATCTCAAGGAAGCTGTTGGGGACAAAGGACACCATTTCTCTGTGATTTATATATATTAGAGGAAGCCTGGAAGCGAGTGTTGGTCACACTTTTTTGGAACTCTAATTGTGTGCTCCTTCAAGAGGAAGGAAGTGAGCAGGCAGTTGTGTGTGGAGCCTGCCGAGTGACTCGGTGTACTCAAGTCAGGACTGGAGGAAGCCTTGTGAAGCAGTCCTAAAGCGATTTTTGTGGGTGCCTGTTTGAGCACCAAGGCATTTTTTTTCTCAAACCCTCAGGAAGGTACGCTGCAGAGCCTGACTACAGCAGTGGACAAAGCCCTAGGTCTAGGAGCCATAGAACAAGTGCAGCCACAGCAACAACAAAAGCAAGCGGCCCCAAAACCCTTACGTTCAGTGCTCCTGATGAACGATGACGATGATGCCCCTCTGTCTAGGCAAGCCTGCCCCACAACAAACCCCCTTCCCACCCAGAACAGACTCGAACAGGAGGAAGAGCCCGAAGAGACTGAACTTCCAACGGGACACCTCGACGAACAACAACAACAGGCAAGGTAGGAATAACAGAGACAGGTCACGAGTCGGATGGAGAGATGCATCACGAGACAAACCGGGTGGAAACCAGATGAGGAACAACAGGGACAGATCCAGAGACAACCGAGGCCATTGTAACAGGAACAGGACTGGCGACCACAGAGGCCAGAACAACAGGATCATCCCAGGAGACAACAGAGGCAATAACAGCAGAGATTACCCCTCCTGGAACTACAACAATAACAGGGACAACAGACAGGGAGGTAATAATAATAATAATAGGGGCCATACTAATAATTTTGTCAGAAACAGAAACAGGGGCAGAGGCAACAATTGGAACCAGGAGAACAACAACAGACCCAAGCGCTGGAACAGCACGAACCGAGACCAACAGGGAGGAGACAGAGACCGAGGGTGGAACGGTGGAGATCGAAGAAACTCAGGAAACGACAAGAATTAAGGCAGAGAAGAGGACAACTGAAACAGACAGTTGTCTCTGAGGTACCCCTAACTGAACAGGAGAGGAAACTGTTGGAAAAGGGACTTACGTTCGTGAGGCCCTCTGGCGCGCAAGAAGAGAGAAGGTACGATAGAGGATCTGTGCAACAACTTGGAAACTAGTATCAACCAAGTTTGGAGCAACCTCTGGCCGGAGCAAGGTAAGTCACAGGGAGCAATTAAAAGAACTAAACTCTCCCTCTCTTTTAGGAACCTGCACCCCAACAAACCAGTCCAGTGCCCAAACTACAACCTAGTAGGCCTTAAACCGGTAATCCATCAAATGAAGGTCGATCTCAAGCGCGGTGCGGAACGACGACGCAACTGCAATCTCAGAAGGGAGGAGAGGGACGCCAACGCTGAAAGGACGCACGGATATTGTGATAAAGCCGGCGGACAAGGGAGGTGCTGTCGTCGCCTGGAGAAAGGACAACTACAGGAACGAGATGAAGAGGCTCCTGGCAGACACTGCAGTCTACAAAGAGATACACAACCAGGATGCGGCGCTTAGAAACGCCCAAACGAGGAGTAAAAGGATAGTCCTCAAGCTGTTCGAAAACAAAACTGGGGACGGGAAAGGAAGACTCATGCAGGCAGGGGCGAGAGATTTCTTCCTGGCCTTTGAATCCATCATTCCCCACCTCTACCTTTTACCAAAGATCCATAAAGCACTAGAAGAAACAACAGGAACGTGGCAAGGAAGACAGGTTCTAAGCGACTGCCGGGCCCCAACAAGGCCAGTAGACTGGATCTGCACAGCCCTCCTGAACCCCTTACTACGTCTACTACCGGAAAGAATCCAAGATACGACGGCTTTCCTCAAGAAAATTGCAGAAATTAGAGGCCCCGTCCCGAGAGGGGCCCGCCTTTTTTTCATGGATGTGATATCGCTCTACCCGAGCATACCACAGAGAGAAGCTGCAAAGGTAGTAGCACCTTTTTTTACAGAAAACAGTAAAAATCAGACAGGAACTTCAAGACGCAGGAGTATGGAGGACTCCCTCGAAAGAAACTCTTGAGGAGGCCATCATCCATGTGATGAGAGACACCCTTTTACAATTTGAAGGACGGGCATACCGGCAAACCAAGGGTACGGCGATAGAGCATCCAGTAGTGTGGCAATCGCTGAAATATTTTGCATGTAGTGTTCGAGAGGAAACGATCACACAGGAAGTACGGACCGGCGCTATATTTCCGTTACATAGAGGACATCTTCGGAATAATGGAGGACGGTTTCCCGCCCCAAGAAGGTTTCTTTTCATGGTCAAATACGGTTCATGAAAACCTTAAGTTTACCCTCGAGCACAGTGACTCCACGATAAATTTCCTAGATACAACAGTGTGGGGGTTTTCTTTTTTGCTTTCACGACTGCAATGCGTATGTCGCCAATGTACATGTGGCAGACGCTTCACGAAACTTTCGAAATTAGCAGAATAGAAAATACAAGAGCAACTGTACAAGGCCTGGGAGCAAGGTCGAGTTAGAGTCCTTGAGGGTCTCTTCTCAGATTAGTCTCACCTGGTCCTGCAACCCGTTCTCGCACTTGCTTATAGTCACTATTGGCTTATTTAATAAGTGCATATGTGACATACTAATTGATTGTAAATATTTTTGTTTACCTTGAAAAGCTTCATAGAAAACACCAACCTCACCTAACCTTCTTAGTATGTTAAGATAAGCATCTTATTGCTTCTTAATTATAATTATTACTTAACCTATACCGTTGATAGATAAGCATATCTATCATATCATAAGCGTTGATATGTTAAGATAAGCATCTTATTGCTTCTTAATTATAATTATTACTTAACCTATACCGTTGATAGGTTAAGTAATAATTGTAAATAAGAAGCAATAAGATGCTTATCTTGACATACTAAGAAGGCTAGGTGAGGTCGGTGTTTTCTATGAAGCTTTTCAAGGTAAACAAAAATATTTACAATCAATTAGTATGTCACATATTCACTTATTAAATAAGCCAATCTTGACTTTAAGTAAGTGCGAGAACGGGTTGGGTCCTGCTTCACGTTGATCGTTGGAATCTCCTCAATGATTTAACACTTTAAGGGATTCCTAGGGTCCTCATCACATTTATAGTTTAGTGAATATAGGCAACAGGGTATTGAAATCACCTAGAGCTGAAAGCTTGAGTAATTTGTTGGCAGTATTCAGAAGTGGTTCAACGGAAACACCGCATAAAGCTTAACAGTAGTTTATTTACTAACTTAACCACTAATACAAAGGGTGCTTGATTTACTTTAGATTGGCGTCAAAAAGGCTATGGTTGTATTAGCGGGACTCTTGACGTCTGGCTAAACTATTCGGATCCACTCGTGGCGAAACACCTAACATAACACAGTTGACAGCCAATCATTAACACGGCAACCTAACTGCCGGTATGCAACGGGATCACAAGAGTTCCAACTGAATACTCGGGTAATGATGATATGCAATAAACACAATGGCACTGTCAATGGGACAGGCAATAACATGCACAATAATAATGTCACATGATAACTAAATGTGTGAAGTATGTGAGGCTCACATTCACAGATGAGTGAAATGCAGTGGTACCACACACATAACCACGCATTCACCGTCGATTCACCTATAACCTGTGACAGGTGTGAGTAGGTGAGAACTGTGGTTGATCCCTCAGATCAACACAGACAGACACAGTAAAACAATGACAAGATCTTTTACTTGCAGATAGGGTACCTCTCTTTATTCACTCACTCACTCAGGCACATTTATGCATGCACTCGTAAGTGGCCTGATAGCTGGTTTCCTCGTTCTGAAGTGAGACCATTGACGACAGGTTTTCCCACAAACCGACCTTGACATGGAGGGTACTCGCAGGGGGGGCGGGCTGTATGTCACAGACACACGCACACACTCTGGCACTGGTGGTGAGTAAGGTGTGGACGTCATGTAGTACAGTGAGGGCGGTGGGCTACATGCTCGGGGCAGAGTGGCGGCTGGCGGCTGCAGGTTATATGTTACCATGCACTACACTCTACACTGTGGTACAGGTACTCTGTGGTAAAGTCACACACAGCTTCAGCTTCAGCTTGATGTCCAAAGGGCTTGGAAAGGATGGGGGGGGGGGGGGGTAGAGGGATGGGGAGATGAAATTCAGGAAGAGGATGCGGGTGTAGAGAGAGAGGAGGATTGAAAGTTCGGTGGCCTGTCCACCATGGGTTGACATATGTGTATGTGTCGTTTGTTTGTGTATGTGTTATGTTGGGTTGTCAGTACATTGGCTGGGGGGGCTAGTGTTTGTGACCTTGTTGGTGTCCTAAAGCACTATAGCCGATGGAGTTGGCTGAGGGAGGTTAATCTTAACAACATCAGGGTAGTCGCACTTCTGATATCACGACAAATGGTTTTTTGGTTTTATATTTTTTTTGTAGTAGTTTTATTTGTTCATTTTTTTATTTATTTATTTATTTCCTTTATTCTTCATTTGGTGTAGATGGGGTCCGGGATGGGCCACTCATCAGGGTCGCCTGGCAAGCCGCTTAGTATTTGAGGTCTTGGGAAGGCCTCATCGTGGATATGTCTGATCACTTTTTGTTGGAGAGTGATTTTTCTAGTTCTGTGTGGTGGTTCGCGGATCTCGTAGTCGCTGGTGTTTTCTGCTACGTAGGGATCTTCGGGGTCTGGGATATACATATTCTTCATGCGGTACAGCTGTCTTCTGGCCAGGTAGCTGAGCCTGATGTTCATTGGCTTCATGTTGAGCGTTTCATGGATTTGGTCAGTTCTTACCCTATCCATCAGTGTCAGGCCCTCCGCAAAGCGGAGTGCTTTGTTTTGTACCCGTTGG
>WNGS01084335.1:48895-68085 GCA_020271785.1 Procambarus virginalis
ATCTTCAGCATTTGGATTTGTTGGTGAGGTTCAGGGGGACGTAAGGGTATTCAAGGCTAGGCCTTATAATTATTCTGTACAGGTGGAGCTTGATGTGGGATGGGGCTTGCTTGAAGCGAACGAGCCTCGCCAGCGAACCTCGAGCCATTGCTGTCTTCTGGGATACAAACTGGGAGGAGTTGAGTAGTCTGTTGAAGTTGTATCCGAGCACTGTGTGTTGGAGTTTGAGATGGCTATGGGTTCACCGCGGATTCTTATTCCACCCTCATTTTCGATTGAGAAGGCCATTCACTCCGACAGTGCTTAATTGAATCTTTTCTGGGTTAGTGGTGATCCTCCATTTCCTTTCCCAGTTAGCAGTCCTGGCTAGTTCAGCGTTTGCCTTGCGGGTTACAGTTGCATGCTTGGCCGCTTGGCTGCTTGGGTTGGATTTATTACATGTGTTACGTCGTCCGCAAATTGCACGATGATGGTGTCTCTATACTCTGGCTGGGGCAGGTCGTTCACAAAGATGTTGAAGAGGACGGGGCTCAAGCATGACCCTTGGGGGACTCCAGCTCTTGGGGTGAAGGCTGCGGCCTCTTTCCCTTGAAGTTGGGGGTAACTTGCCTATTCTTTAGAAAATTTCTGACCAGCCTGAGGAGGGTCCAGTTTGCGCTGGTAAGATCTGCTAATTTGTACACAAGACCTCATGCCAAAGGCTGTCGAAGGCCTTGTGTACGTCCCTAGTCGCAATCAAAGCTACTTGTTTTTGCTTGCGAATTGAGCTTACTGCGTCGTATATGATGTTTATTGCATGTTGGGTTAGATCTGTTGTGCTCGAAAACCAAATTGTTTTTCAGTGAAGAGGTTGTTATACTCCCATATAGTAGTTAAGACGGTTTGACACGATTTTTCAAAGCACTTGCCTATTGTGTCTAAGAGGGAGATTGGACGGTAGTTGCCAGGTTGGTGGGGGTCTTTCTTGGGTTTGGGAATGAATATCATCTTGGCTGACTTGCATGCAACCGGAATGTGACCCGACGCCAGCATAGCGTTGAATAGGTTGAGAATGGATTGTAGAAGGTTGCCTGGTAGAAGTTTGATCTGCAACGCTTTGATCCCCGATGGTCCTGGGGCCTTATCTCGAATGCTTTCGATGACTCCTCTCATCTCTAACATAGTTATGGGTCTTGTTAGAGGGTGGTCGTCTTCTAGGGTTGCCAGGTCTATCAGAGGGGTGCTGTGGAGGGAGGCGGCGTTTTCTGTTGTCCATTGGTTGACACGTTCAAAAATGGGTGTTGTTGAAGGCCCTGCTGTTAGAAGCCGTGAGAGTCTTCTTCCATACTGCGCCCATGAGGTCCGCCTGGTCTTGTGGGTCTTCTATTTTTTCTTGTTGCTCTTTGTCATCTTCGTCTAGGAACGTGTGTTCGAGGTGGGTGAGGCTGGGATTAACCGATCCCAAGAGCTGTCTGATTTTACGCCAGAAGGCTCCCGGCTCCCTTTTGTACTGGTTGGCTTGCCTCACAAGGGTTCCCCATATGTGGCTCTTGTGAGCCCCGTAAGGTCTATGGTTTCCCTTCTGAGTGTTTGAAGGGTCAATGCTGGTGGCTGACCAGTTTGGTAGTGGCTTTGGCAGGCTCGCTGGTACTCATTCATTTTGCCTCTGATTTCCCGGGTCGGTTTATATTGATGGTAGGTCCTTGTGGTGGATATTTCGCAAGTGGCCTCAGTTGCAAGCTGGAGGCGGTTGTGGATGGTGTTTACCGCTTGGTCGATAGTTTGGGTTGGGAGGTTTCCGAACTCAATGGTGGGGTCTTCTGCAAGGAAGGCGTCATAGTCCCTGGCACGGATTGTTTCCAGTCTGGGCCTGGGGGGCGCCACATATCTGAAGGGGGATGCTTGGAGGGTTGTGACCATAGGGATGTGGTCCGACCCCACGTTCTTGCCTGGGGTCGTTCTTGCCATAGTGCTGACCAACAGAGACTGTGACCTGTTCCACTGCAGAGTAAGTGGAACAGGTCACAGTCTCTGTTGGTCAGCGCTATGTCAGGGGTGCCCCTCACGTTGCCTGCAAAGAACGTCTTAAAGTGGGGGCCTTGGAAGGAGAGGTCCCGGTTTTGCATTAGATTGAAGAGCTGCCAGGCCAGACCTTGAGGTCTGGCCTGGCGGGAGCGTACAGATTACTTAGGCGGCGGTACTGCCATAGTTCACTTTAGGTCACTCACAACGATCTTTGTCACCAGGTTTTACCCGTCATATATAGTGCCAGACACTTCGAGCCGGAACATCTCCTCAATTATTGTAAAGGTTAATATAGAAAATATTTCAAGTGAGAAAATGAGAGAATTCCAGATGTATGAACCTAGGTGGAAGAAAATTATTGAACATTTGGAAGGTGGTAAATACCCTGCAAAGAATCGTAATTTAGCCATACATGATTTTTAATTAAGAGAAGGAGTACTGTATTATGTAAATGGCCAAAAGGACCATGCAGTGTTCCAGCTGGTCATTCCAGATGAATTAAAATCATCAGCGTTGAAACTTGCTCATGCGTCTAAGATTGCAGGTCACCTGGGTATTTTTAAAACTCATATGAAACTAGAATTCTTATTTTATTTTCCACGTATGTTATCAGAAGTAATTAGCAAAGTAAAATCATGTCCTAACTGTCAAAGGAGGAAAGGCACCCTTACGGTACAAGCTCCACTAGAAGAATAACCAGAATTTTTTTAATCTTTAGGTCGAGTGGGAGCTGACTTGATTGATCTTAATCATAGCCATTCAGGCAACCAATACTTGTTGGTATTAGTGGACCATTTATGTATTTATTTATTTATTTGTTTATTTATTTATTTATTTACTTATATATTTATATACAAGAAAGTACATTGGGTTTGTGAGAGTACATAGCATGATGAATTTACATTCATGTAAAGCCACTAGTACGCACAGCGTTTCGGGCCATTTGTCCAAACCATTTGTTGGACCATTTGTCCAGGTCCACTATGTTGGTTGCTATACCTAAGAAGAACGCTCGTACTGTTGCAGACGCGTTCTTGCGTAGGTTTGTCACCATATACGGGCCACCTAAAGTGTTAGTCTCAGACCGAGGTAAAGAGTTTGTTAGTAATATTTTTAAAGAGGTTTGTAAGATTTTATAGACCACGTCAGCATTAACTACAGCTTACCACCCTCAGGCGAATGGAATGGCTGAGTGGCCCAATCGCTCAGTTAAAGATTTGCTTGCAACGCTTGCAGAGCATGATGCTATCTCATTGGACGAACACCCGACTTACGTTCAGCGGGCTTTGAACACAGCCATCCATCAATCATTAACACCCAACCCCTTTTGCTTTTCACTGGCCATTCATGTAATTTCCAATCAGGTCTGCTTAACAAACATAACGTTGCATATGGAGAAGATTATCCTACAGAAGTCTTGAATCAGATGAAGAATGCTTGGAGAATTGCAGCTAAAGCTTCCAGAACAGCACGGAATCGCTATGCTCAGCACTATGACAAGAAAGTACGATCTCTGGAGTTGAAAGTGAGTAGTCTCGTTTTGAGAGTTAATGAAACGGCCCCTGCCAATCAAAGTAGGAAACTTGCACCTACATGGAGGGGCCCTTAATGAGTAATTACAAGAACAGGTACTGTCAATTTTGTTATTAAAGGTATTTTTAAGGACCAAGTTGAAAGAACAATCCACATTAACAAATTAAAACCATATCATGCTAGTGAGGAACTAGAGCTGCCTTCAACAAGTTTAATTCCTGATCCAGTTGAACTGGCTAATGGTTCAAGAATTGAGTCAGATGCAGAGGATGACCATCTGTCAACTTTCATCAGTTGTCAAATTCAATCTTGTCATCCCATGGAAACAGGATCTAGAGCTGTACAGTAAAGGTTATTTAACTCCCTAAATCAGGATTATTAGAGTTCATGAATTTCCTGTAGAGGCAAAGGGTGGATTTCCTGATGTGCTTGACTCAGATAGAATACTTTGCCTTCCTCTGGGGTATTCCAACCTGCTAAAACCACCTGGGTTTTCTGGGGGGAGCCGGATATTTTCGTCGCCACATTGGGGGTTTTGCAAGTACATCAGCGCCCTTGACTGATCGGAATTTGACAAATCCATGCTTCCACCAGTTGTTGTTGTCTTTCTCAGGTTTGATGGTGCACCCGCTTCAGCCTCCCAGTCACACGTGAAGAAAGGATCGAGATCAGTAGGTTGGGATGACCTTTCATTCTGATAAGATCGAGGGTGAGGTACATTACATAAAATCCTCCCCACCTCAGGAACCGGTAACTCGCCATTTGGTTATCTGGGGGAAGGGGTGACAATAACTCCAGTCACCCGACTAACAGCTCATGTCACTAACGAGGGTGTCCGGGCTAAGTATGCCGTCTTCACGGAGCCGAGGCCAGAGTCAACGTAATATCACCGAGGGCTAGCTGTCTCAGGTCACCAACATAGCCCACCAGCCGCGTCGTCAAGACTGCAGAAAAACCTGAAGTAGAGGAAGAGAGGTCTGTGAGGAAATATGCCAGTTGCAGCGACTCATCAGTCCCTCTTAACACATGTGGTTACGTCATCTGTGGAAACCGAAGAAGCAACAAGGCGATCCTGGTGCCAAAGGCACATTCGCCCTACAGAGTGCAGCTGTCTCGCTAAACAGGGTGCACGCCTGCATGTTGGCCCAAGTTCAGCTGCACGATGGTATGCACGGAATGTATAATTGCCAAGTAGTACTGGTGAAACAAGAAAATGTCGGAAGATGACTTTGCCCAGGAGCTGAGGTCGGGCCCACCTGTCCTGCCACCACGCCAACCACTTCAACGACACTCGAAACTCACTCTTGATGCGAAACATCGTTGTACCTCAAAGCTCTGTTCTACTGTTAATAGCCATGGTTAACAGTCTCTTCCATCAGCGCCACAACGTGAGTTGCGAGTATGTCCGTGAACCCGTGTTCCTACTAGCGGGGTTCTCCCGGGTCGGCAGCGAGCAAGCTGTCACTCAATGCTCAACTACACGTGGGAGTAGAAGACCCTGTACTCTCGGTGTTTTGGCAGAGGTCGAAATGGGCGTGCAATCGGACCAGGATTTCATCAATACCAAGAGGCAGTAGCCGGATCTACAGCTCAACTACGTGTTAGCGATTTATATCTTTAGAAAACGTTTAATAGAAAATATAAACTGCATTGTTGGCTGAGTCCAATATTAGTTCAACTTTTGTTGTTCCATCTTGAATAATATGAACATCTTAATACCTAGAAACGTGACTCTGTAACTTGATAAATGTGGAAACCTAGAAGTATATAAATATGAAAACCTAGAATTATAATTGTGGTACCTAAACAAATAAATCTAGAAATTGAACAACAAGAATTTTTTTTTAATAATCCATGTCTTTAGATGTCTCTTCTTATTCCTCCCCCATCCTCCTCATCCCCTCTCTGACCTTTCCTTTCTCTGTCATTATTGCACTGTCTTGCAAACCATTTGGTAGATTCTCTAGAAAGGTGAATCAGCTGTGGAACTTTATCTTATTACCTAGATTCTCAAAAATGGGTAGTTCAATTTTTATTTTTATTTTGGTTTATTGAACAGCAGTTTGATGTATACAGACTGAAAAGTGAGTTCACACTCTTTTGCAGTGGACTCGATTATGAACTCTGGGATATTAAGAGTTAAGAGACTCTCTTATAAACAGTGAATTTTGTTAGGTTAAGAGATATGTCAGTTTTACATGATTTTTTAATATTTTTTTTTTTTAGATTAAGGAACCGGATACACGCTGTGGCGGAGACGTTCCACAGGTGTAGATTGGAACACTGGAACCTTGTGAGGAAATGTTCCTCTATGGAATTATTCAAGGTTTGTTTATGTTATTTTTGAAGTATTAAGTGTTCAGGAGGAACATTTTGATTGCTTAAGACTATCCAAGAATTTAGCTAGATAGTTCTGTTGATAGGTAGGGATTTTCAATTATTTTAACTATATCAAGCAGGGATAGGATGTTTTGTTCTTTCTGATGAATTGGGAGAAATGCTGCACTGTAACCAATTTTGGACAGTCAAGAACAGTGGGACGGTCATCCATCCCATTTTTGTTTGGTATTATTGTTATTATTCATGTTATTTTGTATTATGCATTTTTTTATTGAAATTCATGTGGCTTGGTGATTGTAATGCAGTTAGTTAGGATTAAATTTTCTCTTTTTATGTTAGTCATGCGTTCAACTTTTTTTAAATTAATTTTTGGTTCATTTTATAGTAGGGGCAGGATAAGAAATTGATGTGTAGAACAGGTTTACACACAACTTTCTTAATTTCGAAGAGAGGGAGTTGTAACGGTCATTGTAACTGACCGTTTTCTCCTTCCTTCTCCTTCCCACTCTCCTCTCTCCTTATTCCTTCCCTTTCCCACTATTCCCACTATTCCCTCTTCTTATTCCTCCCCCATCCTTCTCATCCCCTCTCTGACCTTTCCTTTCTCTGTCTCTTGCCACGACCATGACAAGTAGAGTATAAATCAGTCTGGTTCCATAAACATACCCCTCCTCGAGTTACCCTTAGGCCAGCAAGTGTTCCAGTCGCAGGGTCTGGTATATGTTTCCTGGAGGACAGACTAGGCTTGTTCAACTGTCAACCCGTGTAGAGCTAGCACAGTGTACTGGGGGTAAAACGTACCCTTCCGGGCAGGCCAAGCCTCGTCCGATCAGCTGATTGGTTGGAGGCCGCCGAGTTGGGGGGGGGGGGGGGGTTGCCTGGGACCAATTGGCAGAGTGCCAGACCACTAGCCAAAGTTTGAAATAACTGGATACGTCTGGGTATGGGCGTGGCTTATGAGGGTCAGAGAGATTTTTGTGGGTGGAGCCAATCTCTACGGGTAATTTCCTGAACTGTTTTTAGTGTGTACTGGAGTGTGATCTGGAGTAACTTCCAGCAGCACCATCAGGACTCGGAGGCCACCATCGGTAGTGGTTTGCAACGAAAAGGTACAGCCCACTTGAGACTTATGTACTCAGTAATTAACCCCAGACATTGCCTCTATGCAGGATTTATATACTAGGATGTGTTAATTTCCCTTTTTAAGTAATATATTAAATAAGAAGTCCAGTTGTACCCAAAAGTATAATTGGAAATATCATTCACCAAAAAAAAAATCTTCAAAAATATCAAATCATAACTTAAGAATTTGTTTTTAATCGCTAAAAAGACTAAAATTTGTTTATGACCTAACGTTTTTAAATGGGTAAATAAATTCTAAAAAAAAGTGAATAAAAGTTAGTGAAAAACGTGATTAAATAAAAAAAAATTAGTTTTAAACATTTTGAAAACGGGAAAATGTTTGCTGGGCCAAACATTTGCTGGCCTTGACTTGCTGGAACTGGAACACTTGCTGGCCTCCATATTGTAAGTATCATAAGCAAGTTGGCCACCAAAAATCAAGACTGTAAAGCACGAAAAACGTCACCTCACTTTAATGGTTCACGTAGTCAATCTTGGCAAGGTACACAGTGTCAAAGGCCCATAGTAAATATAGTAATTCTTACTATCAAAGACAAAGTAATACCATTATGCAGCATGCATCATATAGGTCATCAGTTCAACCATCATGAACACTGCTCATTTTGTTGACAATTATATACTTGATTGCAAAAACTCTGGAACTCAGACTGTAAATTCCATGATGTCAGGAGAATCTCAAATTCACCTAACCCAACCAAGATAACCAATTTTAGTGCTCTCTCTGCTTATATAGTAACTACCAACAATAGATTTGAACACATGACAGAGGAGGAGACTGACAATAGAACAGTTATAGATGTTCACCGAATCGAAGTGACTTTGACACAGATCAAATGTAGACATCCTAGGCAGGTAAATTACAATTAGCGAACTGTTGTTTCTAGCCTTCATGCTGCGCGGCTTTTATTGTGACATTCTGGTGGTGCACAGAAAATAAAGTGTTCCACCCTAAAAAAACTACACCTTTGTAAATTGTTAAAATCCCATTCATGAACATGTTCATTTACAAAATAATATATAAAATACAATTTAGTTTGGCTGTTGCGACGTGGAGAAGATGTGATGTAATAACCGATAAGTGTTTGCCCGTGCTTCTTGCATGGCCGAACACGTTTTCTGATGTGGTGGCATTGGCGATTAAAAACTCGCAAGTTGCCACATATATATTTTTATATAATTTTTCAATACATTTCTAATGTTTTCTAATTACTTTTTATCATACCTGATGCACATTTATGTCTTTTACAATATGTCCAGAGTAGAACATCCATAAGGTTCCAACAAACTGTGATACATGTGAACTGTGAACTGTGATACATGTGAATTGTGAACTGTGGATAAGGGAGTACCTAAGCAACAGAAACAGCGAGCCACTGTGAGGGGTGAGATCTCAGATTGGCGAGACGTCACCAGTGGAGTTCTGCAAGGGTCGGTTCTTGGACCAATACTGTTTCTGATATATGTAAATGATCTCCAGATGATATAGACTCGTTCCTCTCACTGTTTGCTGATGATGCAAAAATTATGAGGAGGATTGAAACAGAGGATGATAGAAGGAGGCTACATGATGATCTAGACAGACTGAATGAATGGTCCAACAAATGGCTGCTAAAGTCCAACCCGAGTAAATGCAAAGTAATGAAACAAGGCGATGGAAACAGAAGGACAGACACAGGATACAGAATACGAGATAAAGTACTTCATGAAACGGACAGAGAGAAGGATCTAGGAGTTGATATCACACCAAACCTGTCTCCTGAAGCCCACATAAAAAGCATTACGTCTGCGGCGTATGCGAGGCTGGCTAACATTTGAACAGCCTTCAGGAACCTGTGTAAGGAATCATTCAGAATCTTGTATACCACATATGTAAGACCAATCGTAGAGTATGCGGCCCCAGCATGGAGTCCGTACCTTGTCAAGCACAAGACGAAGCTAGAAAAAGTTCATAGGTATGGCACTAGACTAGTCCCAGAACTAACGCATGAGTTACGAGGAAAAGCTGCGGGAAATTCACCACACGACACTGGAAGACAGCAGAGTAAGGGGAGACATGATCACTGCCTACAAAATCCTAAGAGGAATTGACTGGGTAAATAAGGATAAACTGTTTAACACTGGTGGTATACGAACAATGGGACACAGGTGGAAACTGAGTACCCAAATGAGCCACAGGGACGTTAGAAAGAACTTTTCCGTGTCAGAGTAGTTAACAGATGGAATACATTAGGCAGTGATGTGATGGAGGCTGACTCCATACACAGTTTCAAATGTAGATATGATAGAGTCCAGTAGGCTCAGGAATCTGTACGCCAGTTAATTGACAGTTGAGAGGAGGGACTAAAAAGCCAGAGCTCAACCCCAGCAAGCACAAATAGGTGAGTAGCAATAGGTGAGTATACGACGACATCTAAACATTTCTGGAAGAAGTGCTTCACGGACAACTTTTGCTTGAACCACAACTTTGAAAATGCTTCACCCACGTACTACAAATACAAATAATCTTCAACAGAACCTAAACACCTAACCTAAACTGACCAATGCCTCAACATGCACAATATGCTAATATATAACAATATTAATTTACATTTGAGAAAATTAATTTTGAATGAACAGCATATTATAATTGATAAATGAGTCTTTGGGGTCGAGTGCTGGTTAGAATGGACTCGGTCTGAGAACAGGGGACAGACAGCCCGTCCTCCAAACAAAGATTCAAAAGTGATTCCATGCACATGCCAAACCCCCTGTTTATGAATGAAAAACGGTTTACACACGACTCAAACTGCTGACGTTCGAAAACTTCCGGAACAAGTTCTTCACTGACGAATTTTGTTCGAATCACAACGCTATAAATGTTTCACCCATGTACTACAAATGCAAATAATCGCCAACAGAACCTAAACACCTAACCTAACCTAACCTATATATGCACAATCTATATAAATAAAAATGGAAATGTTCGTTTGTTCAAAATCGCTAATCTCCGAAAGTTCTTAATCTATTGCTTTTAAATTTACACACAACGTTCCCTTTGCATCCGAGCGGGTTTTTATATACATACTATATAGATTTCACGTCTGTGACGGAAAAAAGCATGCTTTTTTGAAAAACTATGTTTTTCATATGTTTTTCATGTGAGGGAAATCTTCAAAACCTCTTTATCGATTGCTTTGAAATTTTGACACTACGTTGAATTCGATTAAGCGAGTGTTTTTATATACCTGCTATATACATGCCTCACCTGTGACAGGACAAAGACATTTTTTTTAACAGCGCCATCTGTCTGGTGAGCCATGTTAAACACTGGTCTGGTGAGCCATATTAAAATCTGGTCTGGTGAACCATGTTAAACACCGGTCTGGTGAGCCATGTTAAACACTGGTCTGGTGAGCCATGTTAAACACTGGTCTGGTCAGCCATGTTAAACACGGCTCTGGTGAGCCATGTTAATCACTGGTCTGGTGAGCCATGTTAAACACTGGTCTGGTGAGCCATGTTAAACACTGGTCTGGTGAGCCATGTTAAACACTGGTCTGGTGAGCCATGTTAAACACTGGTCTGGTGAGCCATGTTCTACACTGGTCTGGTGAGCCATGTTAAACACTGGTCTGGTGAGCCATGTTAAACACTGATCTGGTAAGCTATGTTAAACACTGGTCTGGTGAGCCTTTTTAAACACTGGTCTGGTGAGCCATGTTAAACACCGGTCTGGTGAGCCACGTTAAACACTGGTCTGGTGAGCCATGTTAAACACTGGTCTGGTGAGCCATGTTAAACACTGGTCTGGTGAGCCATGTTAAACACTGGTCTGGTGAGCCGTGTTAAACACTGGTCTGGTGAGCCATGTTAAACACTGGTCTTGTGAGCCATGTTAAACACTGGTCTGGTGAGCCATGTTAAACACTGGTCTGGTGAGCCATGTTAAACACTGGTCTGGTGAGCCATGTTATAAACTGGTCTGTTTTAAACAGCTCTACCTTGTACTCATTACATTCATCGAAATGATAAATGTATCAGTTAGATGACTGCCAAAATGAACAACAGTTGAATACTCATCACAAATTACGACATCAATAATATATAGATGCTCGCGACCTTTGTGTTTTCTTATCTGGAGGGTAATTGCGTGGTCGTCTTCCTCTGGCAAAAACGACGAGGAAGAGGGCAACAAGCAGAACGGAGATGCCCTTCCCCAGCATTTCCCATTCTATCTCCAGCTCCATATCAGTTGAGAGAAAAATAAGATTATATTGAACCCAAAAAACTGACAATCAAGAACAAAACAATTTATGATGGATAGTTCATCAGATCTAAATTAGAAAAAAAATCTTCGCCTTAATCAAATTTTCAGTCGCTTCGAGGATCCCTTAATTGTGGCGTTTCAAGCGTAGGTAAGACACATATATAGTTCATATACATATATGAATGAGTTTGGTAAACTCATTCATATATGAATAAACTATTTAAAACTAAATAAATAGGAGCTGCAAAGTGGAGAGGTATATTGGCAGCCCATCCTCATGTGGCAACTGTCAACGGTGGGATCACAGAACGTGGCAATGTGATCGCCCAATTAGGTGTGGGTGTTGTAGTGGCTCTCACGACACCAAGCAGTGTCTGGCCCCAAGCTTGCACCGGGTGGGAGTGGCGGGGAGTTGACCTAAATGTGTCAACTGCAAGCAGTCCCATCATGCTTGGAACAGATATTGCAGCAAGAGGCCTGACTGGCAGGGCTTGAGAAGGACGCCGACGCAGACAGCAGGTGGACCAGTGAACAGGGGCGGGAATGGCTCCGTGAACAGTACCATAGCAAGTCAGGGTCCAGCCTACAGTAGGCAGACAACAGCCTGGGGTAGTGGTGGAGTGACTCACCACCATCCCACACAGGCACAACCAGACCTCATTCCTCTCACGAACACAATTACCTCTACCCCACTCACTAACCCCAACCCTATCTCCCTCACTAACCCCAACCCTATCTCCCTCACTAACCCCAACCCTATCTCCCTCACTCCCCAACCCTACCCCACCCAACAATCCCATTCCTGCCTCATCACCCATACCCCCTAACGCCTCCCAGTCAACCAGCTCTTCCGCCTCTCAGGCGACCCTCCCTTCCTCCCAACCTCCCACTCCCCCTCCTCACTCACCAGCCAACACCTTACTGGGTCCAGATGAAACAATGCCGCCCGATATGGAAGCAACGATTACCAACGTGATAAAAAATCACCCACTCATGCAAGAACTAATGAGCAAGCAAAATAAACTTGAGAATACTCTATGTACAATCCAGAAGACCAGGAGGACATACTTCAAATTCTGCAGGGCCTGAACTTGTTTCAGACGAGTTCAGCAAGTTGCAACTTGGTGCATGAGGATGCAACACGAGCCACGGCACATAGCAGCAGATTCAATGCTATTGCTGCCCCAGTGAACACATCAACACCAGTGAACGCAACACCTCTAGTGAACACCTCAACACCAGTGAACACACCACCACCAGTGAACACAACACCACCACCAGTGAACACAACGACACTAGTGTCCAAATCACCATTGACCACTGACACCCATACAAACAGTACCACCAGCACATGACGGTGGGGCAACACCACATACAACATCACCAGTGCACACACTCTCACCAGCAACAACACCGCACACAGCACATCTGATGACCAACACCTCCACGATGGATAACCACGGTGAAGAAAGTCTCACTATCCTACAATGGAACTGCAATGGCGTTCGTAATAGAATTAATGACATCATACAATACGCTCGTGAACACCAAACTTACGTCATAATGCTACAGGAGACGCTGGTAGGTGATGACTTCAACCCAAGGTTCAGCGGTTATCGCAAGTTCTCCCTGCCCTCTGGGGAAAGAAAACGGGGTCTCATCACTTTTGTAAATAACAGCATTCCCGCACAGATTATTGATGACCTGCACATCGGGGATGAGTTTGAATCACTGGGAGTAACCCTTTACTTAAACAATAATGCCCTACATATAATCAACCTATATGTGCCACAGAGTAAACTTCACCTTGACACACTGCCTGAATTTGTTAATGAAGAACCTACCCTACTGGTCGGTGACCTTAATGCCAGACACCCACACTTTGGTGCCAACTGTCATCAGCCTAATGTCAATGAACAGAAACTGTCACTCTATGTCAGGGGAAGTGAAAACCTTAGAGTCCTGGGTGATGAACAGCCAACTCACCTCAGAGGAGAAAGATTGGACTATGCTCTGCTGAATGCACAGGACACGGATGCCAGTACACACACATTGTGCACAGTTTATGTAGTAACCACTGGGCACTGATTACCACCGTCGACATGTGCAAGAGAAGGAAAGAGACAAATAAAAGAAAAAGGTTATCACTCGGACCAGATATGAGGCCGCACTTCATAAACAGGATGAGTGACTGGTTCACGGAATACCAAATCCCAGAAGACTTGATACATTTGTTGATGACCTTAATCACCAAATTGAGAGCTGTCTCAGAGTACCGCGCTGTGCCACTGGGCGAAGTAACCCTCAGAGGAAGAAAATAAAATGGTATGAGAACGATTACATAAAGATGCTTAACGCAAATGTAAGAGACATGAGTAGAGAGTACCGGAGACATCCCACTGAAAGTAACCAAGAGTTGTTTAAAACTGTGTGTCAAGTAGCCAGGGAAGAGAAGATTAAAGAGCGGGAAAGACAATGGCTTGAGTTCACTAGCTCTATTGGACGGGAAACATCTGCAAGACAAGTGTGGGCAAAAATTCAGATAGCTAAGGGGGGCAGAACCCGGCCTGCGGCTCACAAAGACCCCCAGGGTAAGGCTGAAGAACTAATTCACAAGTGGAGTGATGCAGCATCCTCCTCCTCCCTCCCTGCAGAAATCAGCAGGGAACAGCTCCTGCGACATGATGACAGAAGAATTAGGATAACAAGAGCACTGTCTAGTGATGTCGAATATGGGGAACCAATCACAGCCCAAGAAGTAAGGGGCCTATGAAAAAGGGTAAAAGTACAGCACCTGGTGAAGATGGCGTCACCTACAACATACTTCAATGCACTGTGTGAAGTGTCTGGGAATCCACTACTCCACCTGTTTAACAAGTCATTCTTAAGTGGAGTGTTGCCCACACAATGGAAACACGCAATAATTGTTCCCATACCGAAGCCCAATGACCCTGGTAATTACAGACCTATCAGTCTCGTGTCATGCACTTGCAAGATGCTTGAAAGGATCATCCTAAACCGACTGTTGCACAAAATAGGCAGGTTAGGGGAGGGGGTCAATGGATTTGTTAAAGAACGGAGCACAGCAAATTGTATAGTTAATTACTTGCCTAATGACACGGCTAGGTACTCTGTATTTGTTGACATCAAAGGAGCCTTCGACAAAGCACAGGAGATTGCGATCCTGGACGAGCTTGCATGCATAGGTGTCAAGGGGAGACTCATGAAATGGGTTGAAGACTACCTCACAGGAAGGAAAGTCAAGGTTTGCTTCAATGGAGCAGTCTCCAGAACAATGAATATGGAACTCGGGACCCCCCAAGGCGGAGTCTTAAGCCCTACACTATTCAATGTACTTATGAACGCCATTGCAAATATTGATTTTCCGGAAGGAACACAACAAGTGGGATATGCAGATGATGTCCTAATACAAGCTCCCACCTTGGGAAAAATTGAACAGTCCATTGAACTCCTTGGAAGGAAATGTATTGAGCTCGGTTTCACTCTCTCCACAAACAAGACGAAGGCATACTCCCATCACAAGCGGAGAGCAAATGAAGAACTGCAAATTAATGGTGTAACACTTGAATTATCGATGCCTTAGCGTCACTGTCGGCTCTAACAAGGGGAAGAAAGAGGAACTCAATCAACTCATAGGAACATGCAAAAGTCGAATCAGGGCACTGAAAGCTATGACCTGGAATGGACATGGAGCCTCTATTGCCGTGCTTAAAATGATGTACACAGCCTATGTGCGCTCCGTCATAGACTATGCCGCACCAGTTCTGTGCACCTACTCCCAAAGCGATATGAAAAGGCTTGAAAGCATTCAAAATGAAGCCATGACAATCATTCTTGGAGTTCCAAGAACTGCCAAAACGTCTAATCTACGAGAGGAGTTGTCCCTCCCCAGTGTTAAAAGCAGAATTAAGGAGCTGAATGCTAAGCTTGCAATTAGGATAGCCAGAGATCCCCATTACAATGATATTGCTAAGAAAAAACTGAGCTCTGTGCTACTTTCAGGGGGAAACAGGAGAAGCAAAAAATGGCATCACAGATCAGTCTGCTACCTCGAAGAGCTTCACCTGCTTGAGCAAGCCCGTGAGCTCCTGCCTGTAGAGAGGTTACCTCCCTGGGAGGATGACTCATGCAAGATCATCATCAATGAAATGGCAATGAAAAAATCCCACATGTTACCACAAGAAATGAGGCACAAGTATCTCGAGGAAATTTATAAAGAAGCCGGAGATGAACTAGATCAAATCTACACTGACGGGTCATCTAATCCTGTCAATGGCAGGGCTGGTGCAGCATACACGGTAATCAAGGATAATACTTTCCAACGCAGAAATGAAGAAAAAGCACGTATTGAGAACTATGCCTCTTCAACGCAAGCAGAGCTAACTGCCATTGTTATGGCGTTAAGGTTTCTTGAACGGAACACTAATGGTGCAGTGATTTGCACCGATTCAAAAGCAGCACTGCAAAGCCTAAGTAAAAATCGGGCAGAAAATCTTGCAATAGTCGCTGAAATTAAGAGAGCTGTGAGAGTACTTACCAATCAGGGAAGAGTCATCAAGTTTCTGTGGATCCCCTCCCATGTTGGAATATGTGGGAATGAACGAGCAGATGTGCTGGCTGCTGAAGGAGACCATATTGAATACTTCATACCCAAGATTCTACTACAAATTAGAGGTATTGTCAGGCAACATCACCGTGACAAGGTAACTGAGGAAAGGAGGATAGAAGCACAAACCAGTGAATCTGTACGATGGTACAACATGGTTGCAGCTGGCAATCCCAATCATTATGGCCGAAAAAGAGGAGGACGAGGGAGAGAATCAGTAATAGCGAGAATCCGTCTTGGATACAAATATCCATGGAGATATGGAATGGAAACAACAGTTGATCAGCGAAGTTGTAGAATCTGTGGTGAGAGTGATGGACACCGCCTTGACCACTATCTACGTGAATGTGAACACCTGAGAGACATCAGAATATGTGTAAAATAATAAACCCCACATTGTTTGAGTTAGGAAAACACTATTTGTCAAATATTGATACTGTTCTTAAAAGATTCCCCCATTTTGCACCCGCAAGATAACTTAAGCTTTTAAGGTGTTGATAGATGTTAATCTTCTTGTTTGAGGAGCTGTTCACTTGAGACAGTTAAGAAGTCCCAGCTGTGTCTGGGTACAAGTGACAGGATGAACAACCCAGCGGGTTTTCTTCCTATTGGGGAGTGTTGTACATGCTGCTATGGCGGTATGTCCACTCACAAGATGAGTGGCGCTGCCCAATAAACTCGCCCCTCGGGGCAAAATTTAAATTTATATTTAAATAGGAGCTGCATCGTATAGGCCAATAGGCTTCTGCCATTCATATGTTCTTATATGTTTATGTTCGATTTGCTGAAACACTTTTTTTATTTTAAGTAGGCATCCTTCAGTCTCGAGAGACTATAGAGTTGCACTCTGGTTGACAATCCTGATGCAGCGTCTGGTGTGACTGATGAGGCCAATCCGAGAATAGCAGTCCATCCCACACTGAGCAAAAACAAATTCAGATTCTGGTCTGTCTTCCTGGCTACCGGCTATCCTTCTCTGTCTCTTTGCGTCCAATATATTGGCAAGTGACTCCTCGAACTTGGGAAATCTTTCCGAACAGACTGCCCCGCAGGCTGATCGGTCTGCGGCCAGTGTTTCCCACGTAGCAAGATCGACGTCCATGGCTTTCAGATCCGTCTTGCATACGTCTTTGTACCGTTTGGGGTTTGCCTGACTGGGCTTTACTAGTTGGACGCTTTCCGTGCGTCAGCTCTTCATACCCCATTCGCACCACGTGCCCGAGCCAGCGCATTCGTCTCTGCTTCAGCATTATGTACATGCTGGTGATTCTACCTCTCTCAAAGACGCTGTTGTTAGTCACCTTGTCCTGCTCGGTGATGTCCAAGATGTGTCGGAGGCGGCGCATGTGGTAGGCATTCAGCTGTCTTTCGTGATGGGCGTGGAGGGTCCAAGACTCACTGCCATATAGGAGAGTGCTCAGGACGCAGGCTCTGTAAACCAGGATCTTTGTACTCTCAGTCAGCTTACTGTTGGCATAAACTCTCTTTGTCAGTCTGGACATGATTATGACCTCTTTGTCCCATGACCTGTGTTTTCTTCAGGCTGATGGCGAGTCCGATAGCCTGAGAGGCTTCGCTGATGCAGGTCATGAGCCGTTGGAGGTTTTCGGTTGAGTGGGCGGTGACTGCTGTGTCGTCGGCAAAAAGGAAGTCGTGCAGACACCTCAGCCGAACCTTTGTCTTGGCTCTCAGCCTGACGAGGTTAAAGAGCTTTCCATGTAACTTGGTCCGTTTTTTTTTAGTGTTTTTATTTACTCTGCATTGTTTCATAGCAATGTTTCCAGTTGCAAAATGAATTGAACCGCATAGGAAAGTATATAATATTAATGGGTTAAATCAAGTTCCATCATAGAGAATCACGATACAAATATTAAGTATAGAAGAAATTATCTTTAGTCATCGATTTGATCTTGAAAACTTGTTAGCTTCACTACTGTGTCCTGGGCCAGGAGGAAGGGCTGGGAGCTAGCAAAGTCTGAGGGGGGGGGGGCTAGGCTACACCAACCTCTGCCGTGTCTACATGTTTAAAATGTTTAACAAAATATTGAAATATATGGCATGTTTGTTCTGATCAAGCGATGTATACTTCTAACTCATGTTTCAAAAAGAAAGTGCAGTAAACCAGTATTGGAAGTATGAGGACGAATTGAATTGAAATTATGAGGACAAAAAGCTGAGCAATTATTGCTACATAGCGCCTGGCGATGATAGTTTTCTTTCTGGTGATGACCCTTTTCCTAACTAAGGTTTGATACAGCATAATTACCAGCCATGATGTTATATGCTTTTTGGTGTTCTTCAATTCTGATCTAAATTTTTCGCCCTGTTTCCCCCGACATAGAATTAGTTGCAATCTCTACAAAGTAATATATAAAGGCCTCCCAGATTTCCATCATCTCCTACTCTATTCTTACAAACCCTTTCCCTATTTGTATTTGGGTAATTTAAAAATATTTTATGACATGTATCAATTACATAATAGGTCAGTTTATTTAAAAGAGGGTTGTATGGTAATTTCTAAACTATTTTCTAATCAGGATTCCAGGGACGTCTTTAAATTTTTAGTGTTCAGGATGCCTTTAGGTTTATTGTGATCCTCTTGGAAAAAGGATCACAATATTGAATTTATGAAGTGTGAAATAATCTATAGAAGTAATAATATTAGAACTAGATGGATAGTAAAAGGGATTCTAATAAATACTCTGAATACTTTCGCTGCTAACAAAAGTTTTACTTTGGAGGATAGCTTTACTAGAAAAATTATTCTAAGGGAATTAAAAGTAGATCTCAACAAAAAGTGACAAAGTCAATTTACTCTACAGAAGTTAAAGTTCACAATGACAAGATATATGACAAAATCAATTATTCGTCTTCATCTTTAGAATTACAAGGACTGGAAATGTGGCAAAGTCAGATGTCTCCTCTCAGGAGTCTAAGTCCACAAACCAGGAAATTAACTAAGTCCACAAACTAAGTTTAACAAATTAAAACAAAAAATCCTCAAACTCCTGTCAAGAGGCTATGTCCACAAAGTCCTCGCCAAAGGCTATGTCTAGACAGGAAAAATAATGACAATGTTTCCAAACGGCTCTAATGAAAACAAGTCACCTACCACAAAGTTACAAATATATAATCGTGAAAACACTATGATAAACTGGTCCACACAAATAATATTTCTCCTTACAAAATACCGGAGAGAAGTCAACAGAATGATATGTACAAATATCTAGAGAGCACTCACACACACACACACACACATACGCGTGTGACCCTCTCCACCACCCAAAGACCATTGAG
>WNGS01084346.1:0-34212 GCA_020271785.1 Procambarus virginalis
AACAGAGTGGTAGAGGTTGGAACAAGTTAGGGGAGAAGGTGGTGGAGGCCAAGATCGTCAGTAGTTTCAAAGCGTTATATGACAAAAGAGTGCTGGGAAGACGGGACACCACGAGCGTAGCTCTCATCCTGTAACTACACTTAGGTAATACACACACACACTAAATAAAATTGAGACTCTGCACTTGGAGCTGGAGGAGTCAGGAGTCACACTACAGCAAGCTCCTGGAAGTATCATATTACCTAAGTATTGGAAGCAGGTTGAGGGCTACAGTGATGCCCCAGGTTACATAAAGGTTCAGGGGAAGTGTAAAAGCAAATAAAATACAATAAACAAGTAAAGGTGAGGGAAAATAGCTGAGTTGGAAAAGTTTGTTTTGGTTCTAGAACAAAAACAAAGATGGCCACCGCCGCCACCACCACTGGGAATGTAGACACACCAACAGATGATTGTTTCAAAGGATTCTCACCACAAGATATAAGGAAAGGAGGTGTTCTTGGCAGGCTTGAGATAATTGAGGATATGCAAAAGAAGTATGAAGAAAAAGTGCTTAAACTAGAAGACGACAATTGAGCTCTTAGGAGTGAGCTTTGCACTCTAAAAGGAAGTATTCTTCAGCAAGTTAAGATTATTACTGCATTAACGGACATGGTAAAAATCAGGGGGAGCAAATCAAAGAATTAGTGAAAGAAAATGAGGCGTGCAAAGTGAAGTGTGGTGACTCTGAAGTAATAAACAAGAAAATAGACTCATGGTGAACACCTCCAAGGGACCCTGAGGGCTAACATGGAGTTAGGCAAGGATCTCCGACTGGAAACTTCACTGACAATTCACATAGAGGTTAATAAAGAACTAGAAAAGTATAAAGAAGAAATAAGAGAGACATATGCCTAAGTTGTAAAAGAGAAAGAGACAATCAAGGAAGTGTGTTTGGAAGTCAAAACCAGAAATGATAAACAAGAAGTGGATCTTAGGCAAGCAATCAGGAAAGAACTGGTAACCAACAGTAAACTGGTACAAAACACTGTACATAGAAGTAAGTCCATAATAGTTTTTGAATGTGTAGAGAAGGAAATTCCATCTAGGGTGGACTGAGCAGCAGAAGAGATGAAAATCATAGAAAAAATAGTAGGAATAGGAGAAGGCCTAAATTCAAAGGAGCATGTCAGTGATTTTAGGAGGATAGGAAAATATGAGGAAGACAAGAACCGCCCCTTAAGGGTGACATTTAATGGAGTGAAATATATGACAGAAGTGCTTCGGAATACCAGAAAACTGCAATGTGATGAGGATGGCAAACTTTGGTCAATAAGACAAGACCTCTCAAAAGAGGGCAGAGAAAAGCTGAAAATGAACCTCACTGAAGCGAAATGTTTACATGGGGATAGAAATGAAGAGAGGAATTCTTTTTTCTACAAAGTGTCAGGGACTGGCAAGCTTGTGAAATGGTACATACAGACAAAGCAACAAAATCATTAAAGGAAGGGGGTGTAAAGAGCAAAGGGAAGGGGGAACATATTCCTGAAAATAGTATATACCAACATAGATGGAGTGAGATAAAAAATATTGGAGTTGAAGGATATAATTCAGCTCAAAGTCCCAGATATTGTTGCATTAACAGAGACTAAACTTGAAGAAAATATTTTAAATGAGGTCGTGTTCCCAAGGGGCTACTCAGTTTGGAGACGTGACAGGAAAACTAAGAAGGGGGAGGAGTGGCTGTGATGGTGAAAGAACACCTGAAGGTAAGAGAATTAATGTTTGAAAACCCTAGAGATATTGACATAATGGCATTGCAGCTCTGTAATCAAGATGATAAGGTGATAATTTTAAATGCCTACAGCCCACCAGCAAGCAACACATGGACAAAGGAAGAACTGGATGACAAACGAGAGTGTCTCATAATGGTCATGAGAGATTATGGTAAGAGCTGACAAAGATAAATCCCAATTGTTGGTATTGGGGGACTTTAACTTTAAGGCAATAGACTGGGAGGCCTACGAGGCAAGAACAGAGGACATTTGGACAGGCAGATTTCTAAACCTCATCTTGGAGACATTCATGTATCAACACGTCCAGCAGGCCACAAGAATGAGGGAAGGGGATGTTCCGTCAGTACTGGATCTAGTATTCACCAGGAAAGAAGAGGAGGTATTTGACATCCAGTACCTTCCTCCCTTCGGAAAGAGTGATCACGTCCTCTTGGACATTAACCCTTCAATTGCGCATCGCATCATATGATGCTTTGACCGACTTGCAGTAAATTGCGCGTCGCATCAAATGATGCGTTGGAGTACTACGCAAGATTTAAACGGCCCGCGGATACACGGGGTTCACCACACCTTCATCAGGGCTCTTGTAAACAGACGCCATTTTTAAAAAAAATCGTGGGCCAAACTCCCGGGTGTTAGGGGCCTAAGTATCGAGTAAGCTACCAAGCCTGACGCACGCAGCATGAGCTCACAGCACTGCTTTTCAGCTTGTGACCACAGCATCGCCTAAAAATGCCATAATACACTTGTTCATGCTATTATGTAGCGATAATATTATTACAGAAGACCCCTGACTGTGATAAAACTGACCATGGGTCTGATAATAAGAGGATTGTGATGATATTTAGCGCTGTGCTCCATGGAGGGAAGAGTAATGCTGTGGGAGGGAGGGTGGTGGCGTTGTTATCTGACTGTGTGTGGCCACCTTTTATTGACTGCACTCAGCATACCAGCTTAGTGGTTCGCTATGGTGAACACAAATGTAGATACTTATATATAACGTGTGTATAGAGGGTATAAACAGCAAGAGTAGGAGGTTGGGAGCCGCCATTTTGGTGAGAGGAGCGTCGTCTGCAGGAATTATCGTGTTGTTTACTGGTGACAACGATGGTCTTTGGGCACCATACCAGTTTACTTGTACAAGTATGGTGAATAAAACCGGTAGATATTTATATATAATGTGTGTATATAGCGTAATAACACCACAAGCAGTATTGTTGGAGGAGAAATATTAGTGCGTCTGGCCTTGAGGGCGGCAGCCATCAGCTGACTGTGAGGTCCTACGTCTTTCTGCCTACTCACCATACAAGAGGTCCTACTCACCATACAAGCTTAGATGTACAGTTATGGTGAACAAAACATGTAAATACTTATATATAACGTCTGTATATAAAAGCAAAAACAGTATGGTGAGTGGAAAATGGTGGCAAGTCAGGTGAGGTGAGGGAAGGAGGGAGTGGCAGCCAGTGGCGGGCTGCCACTGCCACTCAGCATACCAACTTAGTGGTTCGTTATGGTGAACACGAATGTAGATACTTATATATAGCGTCTGTATATAGTGAATAAAAGCAAAAACAGTATTGTGGGAGGAGAATGTGGGTGAGTCAGATGACTTGAGGGAGGGCGTGAGTGGCTGGCTGGTACACGGCGGTCACTCCTCGTTACTTTTTGATTCATAATAGCAACTTAGTGGTTCGTTATGGTGAACAAAACATGCAGATACTTATATATAACCTGTGTATATAGTGTAACAACCGACAAAGTATTTGTTCACTGTTTGATGAACATAATTGAATCAACAATAAGCACACCATATTTTTGAGTACAGCGATGATTCACTCATTTCATTATATAAATATATCACACTACACACTATTGAATAATATTACAGCAAAAAACTACGAAAAATCAATCAGAGACATTGAAATAATTAGGCAATTATCTCTTTGTGGCAACTCCGGCCTGACAGCTGGCGATCAACAGACCGCCTGGGACGCATGCTGAGTGAGCGCCTGTTTTGTGCAAGACTTCCCCGCCCTATAGCGGCCAATATATTCAACTTACGATTTTTTTATTATTTTTCCCGTGATCAGTGAACACAAATTAACAGGTTAGGAAGAAAATTTTTTTTTTTTTTTTTTTGTATGCGCCTGTGGGTGTCAAATGGTATATAGCTATGCGCCATTTAAGGGTTAAATACGCTATGCGATATAATCTAGTAGAGAATGGGGACAGTGAAACAGTTGTTAAACTCGATTTCAAGAGAGGACGCTCTGGGGAACTTAGAAATTTTTTTCTTGGGTATAATTCGACAGACTTGTTGCTAGGCAAGGAAGTAAATGAGATGTATGCCAAATTTTGCAAAATATATGATGAAGGCACACAAACATTCATACCAAAACAGACATGCAGACCTGGGAAACAGGGTTGGTTCAACAGAAATTGCGAGAGGGCCAGAGATCAAAAGACAAAAGCATGGAATCATTATAGAAAGAGGCCAAACCCCCAAACATACCAGCGATACAAAGATGCAAGAAACAACTACACGTCAGTAAGGAGAGAGGCAGAGAGGAACTTTGAAAACGGTATAGCAGACAAAGGTAAATCAGATCCAGGCCTTTTCTATAAATTCATTAAAAGTAAGCTGCAGGTAAAGGATAATATTCAGAGTTGACCAGACCACACACTAGAAAGTGAAGGGACGATGACGTTTCGGTCCGTCCTGGACCATTCTCAAGTCGATTGTGAATCGACTTGAGAATGGTCCAGGACGGACCGAAACGTCGTCGTCCCTTCACTTTCTAGTGTGTGGTCTGGTCAACATACTTTAGCCACGTTATTGTGACTCATCGCCTGAATATTCAGAGGTTAAAAATGGGGGGACAGATACACGGAAAATGAAAAGGAAATGTGTGAAACATTAAACAAAAAGTACCAAAGTGTGTTTGAACAAAATGAGATCTTCAGAGAATCAGACACAATAAGAATTCCACAGAACAACATAGAGCGTATAGGTGTGTCTAGAGATGAAGTGGAAAATATACTAAAGGAGCTAAGTAAGAATAAAGCAGTTGGCCCAGATGGAGTTTCACCATGGGTTCTGAGAGAATGAGCATCTGAGCTCATTCTGACTGACTGACTGCGGAAGCGTATCAAGTCTGTCTGAAACATGTTCCCTTGAGGAAAGCCAGAAAGAGATCTAACGTAGAAAGAGAACGCAGACGACAGTATAAACGCAGGAAAAAAATAACAGAACTGCTTATGCAGACACGAATTTCCCGTCAAAGAAGGAATAATTTAAATAGGGAGATTGAAGAAATCGAGCGGAAATTAAAACACTCATATGAAACTGAAGAAAGGCAGTTAGAACAGAAAGCAATTCAGGAAATAAAGAAAAATCCAAAATATTTCTTCTCATATGCGAAATCAAAAGCAAAAACCACTGCCAGTATTGGACCTATTCGTACAAGTGAAGGTTCATACACGGAGGATGACAAAGAAAGTGAAATCCTAAAAAAGCAGTATGAGGACATGTTTAGCACTCCAATAAACAACATGAAAGTGGAAGATCCAGATAATTTCTTTATGCGGGATATTCAAACCCCTGTAAATATAACTGATATCAACACAAGCGCACTAAATTTTGAAAGAGAAATTGAAAACATGCCCATGCACTCGGCCCCAGGTCCCGACTCATGGAATTCAATATTTATAATGAAATGCAAAGTGCCGGTAGCACAGGCACTCAGTATAGTGTGGAGAAGAGCTTGGACACGGGGGAGATACCAGATGCACTTAAAGTAGCAGACATAGCCCCTCTACACACGTGAGGGAGCAAAGCATTAGCAAAGAATTATAGACCAATTGCACTAACATCACACATCATAAAAGTATTTGAGAGAGTGATTAGGAGTCAGGTCACCAATTTCATGGAGACCAATGACCTTCACAACCCAGGCCAACATGGATTTCGAGCGGGAAGATTGTGCCTCTCACAGCTACTTGAGCACTACGACAAAGTCACTGAGGCATTGGAAGAAAAACAGAATGCTGATGTGATATACACGGACTTCGCAAAGGCTTTCGATAAATGTGACCATGGCGTGATAGCACACAAAATGAAGCCAATGGGAATAACCGGTAAAGTAGGACGCAGGATACTCAGTTTTCTGTCAAACAGGACTCAGTGAGTAACGGTCAACCATATAAAATCTAGTCCAAGTGCAGTTAAAAGCTCTGTACCTCAGGGTACAGTCCTTGCACCGCTGCTTTTCCTTATTCTCATATCAGATATAGACAAAAATACAAGTCACAGCTTCGTATCATCCTTTGCAGACGACACAAAAATCAGTATGAAAATTACCTCGGCTGAAGACATTGAAAAACTTCAAGCTGATACAGTGGTACCTCGGAATGCGAGTGTCCCTGTATGCGAGTTTTTCAGAAGACTAACAGGATTTCCTCGAAAATTATGTCTCGGAACGCGAGGGTTACCTCGGGACGCGAGTTTGTTGATACGCGTACAGGCCGACCTAGCGTGTGATCGATCGGCGATCGTCGCCCCTCCGCCCCTCAGTTTACCATTGTCTCGTGCCCAGTGACTATCCCACATCAATTCTTCACCTGGATTTTCAGTGTTTTGTTGGATTTTTGGTCATTTGACTATACAGTTTGTTATTATATATCTCACCATGGGTCTCAAGAAAGCCATTGATAAGGTTCAACCTAAGAAAATAGCTGTGAGTAGAGGCAGTAGAGGATGTCCCTCCTTGATTAAGAAAATGTGTGAAGTATGGGAAGAACTGCAAAGTTTTGTTGAAAAAACTCACCCAGATAAAGCTGTAGCAGGCCGTTGCATTGACCTTTTAAATGATAATGTGATGTCTTACTACAGACAAGTGTTAAAATGTAGGGAAAAACAAGTGTCTTTAGAGAAATTCTTAGTAAGACAAGCAAGTCCTAGTGGTATGCAGGCAAAATGTGCCAGTGTGTGCATACCAGTGAAGTCCTCACTGCCTGATGTGATAATGGAAAGGGACTCCCCTTCCAAACAGTAACTCCTCTCCTCCTCCCCCCTCCTCACCATCTTCCATACGCCTACAACATTCAAGAGCAAGGTAAGTAATAACTTGAACATAGTTTTGTAGGTTTATTTAGATGAATTAGGTACAAAAATTTAGTTTGATATGGGGTTTTTGGGGTAGTCAGGAACGGATTAATTTATTTCCCATTATTTCTTATGGGGAAATTAGCTTCAGAATACGAGTTTTTCAGAATAAGAGCTGTCTCCAGGAACGAATTAAACTCTTAAACTGAGGTACCACTGTATTAATAAAGTTTTCGACTGGGCATCAGAAAATAACATGATGTTTAACAGTGATAAATTCCAGGTACTCAGGTACGGTAAAATGAGGACATTAAACATAATACAGAGTACAAAACACAATCAAATGTACCCATAGTAGGAAAACAGTATGTAAAGGATTTGGGAATAATAATGTCTGACGACCTAACGTTTAAGGAGCATAACCAAGCAAATATTGCGACAGCCAGAAAAATGATAGGATGGATTACAAGAACTTTCAAATCCAGGGATCCCATCACAATGGTTGTACTCTTCAAGTCACTTGTGTTGTCCCGTCTTGAGTACTGCTCAGTACTCACTTTCCCCTTCAGAGCAGGAGAGATTGCTGAAATAGTGGGAATACAGAGAACATATACGGCACACATAGACGAGGTAAAGCACCTAAATTATTGGGATCGTCTCAAAGCTCTCCAAATGTACTCACTAGAAAGAAGACGAGAGAGATATCAAATAATATACACATGGAAGATACTGGAGGGCCAAGTACCAAATCTGCACAGTAAAATAACGACGTACTGGAGTGAACGATATGGAAGAAAATGCAGAATAGAACCAGTGAAGAGCAGAGGTGCCATAGGCACAATCAGAGAACACTGTACAGTACAACCTCGATTCAACGTACCCCGATTCAACGAATCTCCGGCTAGTTCGCACACTTTTCAGGCCGGATTTACTCACCCTGTTCGACGAACAATGGTTCGCCGAAGCGGGGGATGTTCGGATTTGCTTACGACGTCGAGACAGAGTTCACAGACTGGTGGAAAAGTTTCACATTCTATCACAGATTACAATTATTAATTCCTTCATATGACAAGTTCGATCACACAAGTGGACCACACAAGTGGACCGCACATGTGGTCCACAAGTGGTCCACAATCTTACGATGTTGGGACAGAGTTCACAGTGGTAGAAAACTTTACCATCCCATCACAGATTACAATTAATAATTCCTTCATATGACAAGTTAGATCATACAAATGGATCACACAAATGGACCACACAAGTGGACCACACAAGTGGACCACACAAGTGGACCACACAACAAGTGAATCATATGAACCAAACACCAGCCAGAATGGTCCACAAGAAGTGACGCATATTAACCAAACACCAGCCAGAGTGGTCCACAGAAGTGAACGACTGAGTTTCAATGATTTTCGTTCACCGATTTGTGGCACACGTATCATTGTAAATTAATTTAAAGGCTGAAGCGTGAATAGCTAGCTAATATGTTGAAATCTTCTTATACATTTTCTGTGATAAAACAAGACGAGTGAGGGTAGACAGATAAGGGAATACTGTACAGTAAACTTCACTTTACAGTGAGGTTTCACTCACTTTCGTCTGTGTTGTCATAGTTCAGTGACCCATGATTTTGAACGTTTCACATTAATAAATCATTTCTAAAACTGGTGTTTTAATAACTCTCTATTATCCTAATTAAACTAAACTAAATAAGACCAAAAATATGCTGTAATAAGGTAGATATCTCCTATTTGAGAAATTGTTCACGTTAATTGCAGCACAACTCCAGCACGAGTAGACGGGTCTAATCCCTGTCCATACACCATGCTTGTTGTGTTGTGTTCGATTTCGTCGCCACAGTTCAGCGATCTACGGTTTCAAAATAATAAAATTAATAAATTAGTTCCAAAGTATTTTTTATAGCTCTTATTACCGTAATAATGTTGCTAAACTAAATATGTAACCAAAAATATATAATTTGATGTAAATTGAATATTTGAGAGAAATTGAGAGAAACATGTGCTACTGGAAATCGAACACAACACCAGGCGGTGTTTTGTTCGATTTCGTCGCCACAGTTCAGTGACCTATGGCTTCGAAATAATGAAATAAATAAATCAGTTTCAAAATAAGTATTTTTTATAGCTCTTATTATCGTAATAATGTTGCTAAACTAAATACATAACACAAAAATATATAATTTGATGTAAATTGAATATTTAAGAGAAATTTATGTTACTGGATCAGGCTTAAACACCAGCCAACTGAAGGGTGTGCGTATAGACTTAGTCTGCGTTCGTACAGTATGCACCCAGTGCCCTTAGCTTTGTCTGCGATTGACGTACAGTATTTATCGGCCGGTGGAAGAATAATTGTGGAATTGACCATTTTTTTTACTACAGCTCTTTGGTTATAAAACAAAATGTCTCAGGGGCTTACTAATAGTGCCTTATTAATGACAAAAACGAAGCAATATTTTGCAACAACTAGTAGCAGAAAATCAACCAGCACGAGAACAGCCGTACCCAGCACGAGAACTGCCGTACCCAGCACGAGAACAGCCGTACCCAGCACGATAACAGCTGTACCAAGCACGAGAACAGCCGTACCCAGCAAGAGAACAGCCGTACCCACACGAGAACAGCCATACCTAGCACGAGCACAGTTGTACCCAGCACTGGTACAACAGCCGTACCCAGCACTGGTACAACAGCCGTACCCAGCACTGGTACAACAGCCGTACCCAGCACAAGCACAGTTGTACCCAGCACTGTACAACAGCCCAGCACCAGCTCAGAAGCGGCTGAACTCACAGCAGCACGAGCACCAGCAAAGCTGATGCAAACATCTAAAAATGCACTGCAGTACGTATTTACTGTAGAGCATTCACAACTTCACAAACTTCAAGATGGATATAACTTCAACAATAAGGTAAATTTATGAATTACAGTATTTCTTAGTATAGAAGTAATATATGGTAGAGTATGTAATGATAATGCATTTTTATTGTGTACAAGAAAAAAAAGACTGACACAAAGCCTCCTGAAGGTCACCTCTTGCAACGAATCCAACGCTCCAACGAACTGGGGTTGGTCCCATATAGTATGTTGAATCAAGGTTGTACTGTATAAACATCAGAGGTCCGTGGTTGTTCAACGTCCTCCCAGCAAGCATAAGAACATTGCCGGAACAACCGTGGACATCTTCAAGAGGAAACTAGATTTATTCCTCCAAGGAGTGCCGGACCAACCGGGCTGTGGTGGGTATGTGGGCCTGAGGGCCGCTCCAAGCAACAGCCTAGTGACCAAACTCTCACAAGTCAAGCCGGGCCGGGCTTGGGNGGGTAAGGAATTTCAACAGGAGAAACAGCTTTTGTCAGCACAGATGAAGGAAGTTGCACAGGGAATAGAACACTGCAAGAAAGATATGCAACTCACTTATGCACAAGTGGCCAAGGAGAAGGAAAAAATAGAAGAAGCAGTAAAGGAATTCAAACACTGCAGCAACCAAGATAAAACAAACATTAGGCTGGAAGTGAGGAAAGAATTGGCATCTAACCCGAAGTTGGTGCAAAACACAGTTGATCGAAGTAAGTCCCTGATCATTTTTGGCTGCAAAGAAAAGGAGATAACATCTAGGTCAGAAAGAGCTGTAGAAGAAGCGAAAGTAGTAGATAAAATTGTTGGCCTCGTGGAAGGTCTTACAACCATAGAGAATGTGTGCGACTACAGGAGAATAGGCAGATATGTAAAAGGGAAAGATCGACCTTTGAGGATCACCCTAAATGGTGCCAAACAGATGGAGGAAGTACTAAGGAATGCTAGAAAATTACAAAATGATGATGATGGGAAAGTGTGGTCGTTAAGACGAGATCTTTCAAAAGAAGATAGAGAGAAGCTGAAACTGAACCTCGCTGAGGCAAAACGTTTAAATGAGAGCAGGAATGAAGAAGAAATCAATTCTTTTTTCTACAAAGTGATAGGGGTAGGCAGACCAGTAAAGTGGTACATAAAGGCAAACCAACAAAATCATTAGAGAAAGGGGGAGTGAAAAATAAGATGAGGGGGAACAAGTTCCTGAAGATTGCATACACCAACATAGATGGAGTAAGATCAAAGATACTAGAGTTAAGGGATGTAATACAGCTGCAGACACCAGACATTGTTGCACTCACGGAGACAAAACTTGAAGATGTTATTTTAAATGAGGTCATATTCCCAAGGGGCTACTCAATTTGGAGACGGGACAGAAAAATTAGGAAAGGCGGTGGCGTTGCTGTGCTGGTGAAAGAACACCTAAAGGTGAACAAAATAATGACTGCTAATCCACAAGAAGTTGACATAATAGCACTAGAGATCTGCCATGAGGATGACAAATTAATGATTATAAATGCATATAGTCCACCACTAAGCAGCACATGGTCAAAGGAGGAGCTAGATAGTAAACGAGAAGGTCTTATAACAATAATGAGAGAGATCATAGCAAGAGCGGATAACGATAGTTCACGACTGTTGATAGTCGGCGACTTCAACTTGAAATCCATAGACTGGGAAGCATACGAAGCTAAAACAGAAGATTTCTGGACCTTTAAATTTGTAGACCTCATCCTGGAAACATTCTTGTATCAACATGTTAAACAAGCTACGAGGATGAGGGAAGGGGTCGTTCCCTCTATGCTAGATTTGATATTTACCAGGAAGGAGGAAGAAATAATTGACATTCAGTACCTTCCTCCCTTGGGTAAAAGTGACCATGTCTTTTTGGGAATAAAGTATGCGATGCGTTATAATCTGGAATAAAATATGGTGGTCGATGCAATTGAAAAACCTGACTTTAGGAGAGGACATTATGGCAACCTTAGGAAATTTTTTAGTGAGTATAATTGGACAGACTTGTTGCTAGGCAAGGAAGTAAATGAGATGTATGTCAAGTTTTGTGAAATATATGATAAAGGCACAAAAAAATTTATACCAGAACAGAGAAGCAGAACTAGGAAACAGGATTGGTTCAACATAAAGTGCGAGAGGGCCAGAGACCAAAAGACACAAAAATGGAATCAATACAGGAAGAGGCCAAACCCCCAAACATACCAGCGATACAAAGATGCGAGAAACAACTACACGGCAGTGAGCAGAGAGGCAGAAAGAAATTTTGAAAAAGGGATTGCAGACAAATGTAAAACAGAACCAGGTCTATTCTATAAATTCATAAACAACAAATTGCAGATAAAGGATAATATTCAGAGGTTGAAAATGGGAAATAGATTCACGGAAAATTAAAAGGAAATGTGTGAAACATTAAACGAAAAGTTCCAAAGTATGTTTGTACAAAATGAAATCTTCAGGGAACCAGATACATTAAGAATTCCAGAGAAGAACATATTATTATTATTAACATCTTTATTGACAAAATTAATTACAATTTTGCCTAATCAGAGGATTTTGATAGTCTGATTAAAGTGAGGATAATACTAGTATTCACTGTCACGCAGGACAGAGGGTCATACATAAGACAATAGGTCTAAATTGTAGGCAGAAGCACATATATATCATGGTTACAATCAATGTTTTAATGTATGGATATGTGAGAACAACTTTCTACTGTGCACTGCCACACAAGGGCAGGGATAGTGATAAGTGATGCAGCTTAGAAGTAATATATATAAAAATTGTTCTTCATTCTTTAAAATGGACAAGCAAATTTTGGGTAAATTGTTAGGATGTCGTCCAGAACACCTGAGTCAATAAAATAGTTACACAGTTGGTGGTACAAGAGGCCAGGAGGTCTAAAGTCCTTTACGGTTTCACATTCATCAATTTAGTGTTCTAGTGAATGCATTAAAGGTTTATCACAGAGTTTACAATCTGAGTATTCTGGTAGTGGCTCAGCCTCACTAACCTGCCAGATGTGTCTATAGCCAAGGCGAATTCGCGCAATGACTACATCACATTGCCTGGTTCGGTTACTGTGCTGACCATACAAATACCTATTATTACAAAACTTGTCATAACCTTTAATACTGCAGCTTTCAGGTCTCTGGGCATTTCTTAGTTCTTCTAAATCTGAGTTAATTTCTTTAATTTGTATGTTTCTAATAACTGCATTAGATAGTCCAAAGTCATAATCAATGTTTTCTTTCCTGCAAGCCTCATTGGCCAATCGATCTACGAAGTCATGTTTTCCAACTCCAACATGGGATGGAATCCACACAAATTTTATACAAGAGTTATCATCATTGGCAAAAATTACATTCCATTTAATATTACAAGCTACTTCCGACATACATTGTGATGGGTTATTTAAGGACTGCAGAGCACTTTTAGAGTCACAGAAAATAACTCCACCACCATTGAGCTTAAGGTATTCAGTGGCTAGATAAATGCCCAATAGCTCGGTCTGTGTCGTGCTAGCCCAGTTGTTCAATCTCTGTGTACTAGACGTGATCATTTCATTCCCTTTATATACTGCACATGCACAACCTGTTCTACCAGTGCCTAACTGCACAGAGCCATCAGTAAAGGCATAGGATTCAGTCGGTTTGAGAATTTGAAGATGACTGTCAATAGCTTCTAATGTTATACATCTCAAAATGTCAGTGTTATACATTTGTTTTACACTGATGGGGGTATAATGCAGAGAGACCTCCACATCTTTCCAAGGGGGAATATAGTGAACAGTTTTATCAGGGTTAAGAGACACATTCAGTTTCTGAAGATTATAGGCACAACAACTGAGCCACACCTAGGGTCAACACTTGCAGCAGAGGAGCTCCAGCATATTTCAACAATCCTAAGTATTGTAGTACAGGTTGAGGATAGTGAGTGGTGTCCCAGAGAACATAAAGGTATAGTGCTTTTGAAAAATAGGTGAGATAATAGGAATGTGCCAAGGGAAGTGAAAAATTGGGTGAGAAAAAGTTGCCCCTATAGTGTTTACAGTGCAGAGAAGAACATTCAAGATGGCCACTGACAAGAGGAAATACAAAACAGAGCTTGATTATGAGGGATTCAATGAAGAAAGCATTGATATTAGCAGTCTACACAACAAGTTGGTAAAATTAGATACTATAGTGAACTCTCATGTAGAAATAATTAGTAAATTGAAAGAAAGTAATGATCATTTGAATAGCAAAGTTTTAGGTCTTGAGGGTTTAGTGAAAGACTTGCGCAAGGAAAAGAGTCAATTGGAAACAAATTGCAAAGCCATGGAAGAAGAAAATATACTCTTAAAAATAGCTTTGGAAGAAGTTAGAGCAAATTTAAACATAAATGATTACAATAGGCTAGGCAAGGAAATTCAAGAGGAGAAACAGCTTTTGTCAGCACAGATGGAGGAAGTTACACAAGGAATAGAACAGTGCAAGAAAGATATGCAACTCACTTATGCACAAGTGGCCAAGGAGAAGGAAAAAATGGAAGCAGCAGTAAAGGAAGCCCAAAAATGCAGCAACCAAGATAAAACAAACATTAGGCTGGAAGTGAGAAAGGAATTGGCATCTAACCCGAGGTTGGTGCAAAACACAGTTGATCGGAGTAAGTCCCTGATAATTTTTGGCTGCAAAGAAAAGGAGATAACATCTAGGTCAGAAAGAGCTGTAGAAGAAGCAAAAGTAGTAGATAAAATTGTTGGCCTCGTGGAAGGTCTTACAACCAAAGAGAATGTGTGCGACTACAGGAGAATAGGCAGATATGTAAAAGGGAAAGATCGACCTTTGAGGATCACCCAAAACGGTGCCAAGCAGATGGAAGAAGTACTAAGGAATGCTAGAAAGTTACAAAGTGATGAGGATGGGAAAATGTGGTCATTAAGACGAGATCTTTCAAGAGAAGACAGAGAGAAGCTGAAACTGAACCTCGCTGAGGCAAAACGTTTAAATGAGAGCAGGAATGAAGAAGAAATCAAATCTTTTTTCTACAAAGTGTTAGGGGTAGGCAGACCAGTAAAGTGGTACATAAAGGCAAACCAACACAATCAATAGAGAGGGGGAGTGAAGAATAAGGAGAGGGGGAACAAGTTCCTGAAGATTGCATACACCAACATAGATGGAGTAAGATCGAAGATATTGGAGTTAAGTGATGTAATACAGATGCAGACACCAGACATTGTTGCACTCACGGAGACAAAACTTGAAGATGATATTTTAAATGAGGTCATATTCCCAAGGGGCTACTCAATTTGGAGAAGGGACAGAAAAATTAGGAAAGGCGGTGGCGTTGCTGTGCTGGTGAAAGAACACATAAAGGTGAAGGAAATAATGACTGCCAATCCACAAGAGGTTGACATAATAGCACTAGAGATCTGCCATGAAGATGATAAACTAATGGTCATAAATGCATATAGTCCACCACCAAGCAGCACATGGTCAAAGGAGGAGCTAGATAGTAAACGAGAAGGTCTTATAACAATAATGAGAGAGATTATAGCGAGAGCGGATAACAATAGGTCACGACTGTTGATAGTTGGTGACTTCAACTTGAAATCCATAGACTGGGAAGCATATGAAGCTAAAACAGAAGATTTTGGACCTGTAAATTTGTAGACCTCATCCTGGAAACATTCTTGTATCAACATGTTAAACAAGCTACGAGGATGAGGGAAGGGGACGTTCCCTCCATGCTAGATTTGATATTTACCAGGAAGGAGGAAGAAGTATTTGACATTCAGTACCTTCCTCCCTTGGGTAAAAGTGACCATGTCTTTTTGGGAATAAAGTATGCAATGTGTTATAATCTGGAAGAAAATAAGGAGGATGAGGCAGTTGAAAAACCTGACTTCAAGAGAGGACATTATGGCAACCTTAGAAATTTTTTAGTGAGTATAATTGGACAGACTTGTTGCTAGGCAAGGAAGTGAATGAGATGTATGTCAAGTTTTGTGAAATATATGATAAAGGCACAAACAATTTATACCAAAACAGAGATGCAGAACTAGGAAACAGGATTGGTTCAATAGGAATTGCGAGAGGGCCAGAGACCAAAAGACACAAAAATGGAATCAATACAGGAAGAGGCCAAACCCCCAACATACAACGATACAAAGATGCAAGAAACAACTACACAGCAGTGAGGAGAGAGGCAGAAAGAAATTTTGAAAAAGGGATTGCAGACAAATGTAAAACAGAACCAGGTCTATTCTACAAATTCATAAACAACAAATTGCAGGTAAAGGATAATATTCAGAGGTTGATAATGGGAAATAGATTCACGGAAAATGAAAAGGAAATGTGTGAAACACTAAACGAAAAGTTCCAAAGTGTGTTTGTACAAAATGAAATCTTTAGGGAACCAGACACAATAAGAATTCCAGAGAACAACATAGAGCACATAGAGGTGACTAGAGACGAAGTGGAAAAAATGCTCAAGGAGCTAAGTAAGAACAAGGCAGTTGGTCCAGATGGAGTTTCACCATGGGTTCTGAGAGAGTGTGCACCTGAGCTCAGCATTCCACTTCAGCTGATTTTTCAGGCATCCCTGTTTACAGGAGTTGTAGCTGATGTGTGGAAAAAGGCTAACATAGTTCCAATCTACAAAAGTGGAAGCAGGGAAGACCCCCTTAATTATAGACCTGTATCATTGACAAGTGTAATAGTCAAAATATTGGAAAAAATAATTAAAACTAAATGGGTAGAACACCTGGAGAGAAATGATATAATATCAGACCGACAGTATGGTTTTCGATCTGGAAGATCCTGTGTAACGAACTTACTCAGTTTTTATGATCGAGCAACAGAGATTTTACAGGAAAGAGATGGTTGGGTTGACTGCATCTATCTGGACCTAAAAAAGGCTTTCGACAGAGTTCCCCATAAGAGGTTGTTCTGGAAACTGGAACATATTGGAGGGGTGACGGGTAAGCTACTAACATGGATGAAAAATTTCCTAACTGACAGAAAAATGAGGGCCGTAATCAGAGGCAAGGTATCGGATTGGAGGAATGTCACGAGTGGAGTACCACAGGGTTCAGTTCTTGCACCGGTAATGTTCATTGTCTACATAAACGATCTACCAGAGGGATTACAGAATTACATGAACATGTTTGCTGATGATGCTAAGTTAATAGGGAAGATAAGAAACCTAGATGATTGTCATGCCCTTCAAGAAGACCTGGACAAAATAAGTATTTGGAGCAACACTTGGCAAATGGAATTTAATGTGAATAAATGCCATGTTATGGAATGTGGAATTGGTGAACATAGACCCCACACAACCTATAAATTATGTGAGAAATCTTTAAAGAATTCTGATAAAGAAAGGGATCTAGGGGTGGTTTTAGATAGAAAACTGTCACCTGAGGACCACATCAAGAACATTGTGCGAGGAGCCTATGCTACACTTTCTAACCTAAGAATTGCTTTTAAATACATGGATGGAGAAATACTAAAGAAATTGTTCACGACTTTTATTAGACCAAAGCTGGAATATGCAGCGGTTGTATGGTGCCCTTATCTTAAGAAGCACATCAACAAACTGGAAAAGGTGCAACGACATGCCACTAAGTGGCTCCCAGAAATGAAGGACAAGAGCTATGAGGAGAGGTTAGAGGCATTAAATATGCAAAAACTAGAAGATAGAAGAAAAAGAGGCGATATGATCACTACGTACAAAATAGTAACAGGAATTGATAAAATCGACAGGGAAGATTTCCTGAGACCTGGAACTTCAAGAACAAGAGGTCATAGATTTAAACTAGCTAAACACAGATGCCGAAGAAACGTAAGAAAATTCACCTTCGCAAATAGAGTGGTAGACGGTTGGAACAAGTTAAGTGAGAAGGTGGTGGAGGCCAAAACCGTCAGTAGTTTCAAAGCGTTATATGAAAGAGTGCTGGGAAGACGGGACACCACGAGCGTAGCTCTCATCCTGTAACTACACTTAGGTAATTACACTTAGGTAATTCACACTGTAGGGAGCTTTTTGCGGCGGATTGAGGGAACATCAGAATTGTTTGAATGGATCTCAACTTAATTTAATAGAGCTGGGGGGACCATTATTTTTCAAAGTTTGGCGCAAAACATAGTACTAAGTAGAACTATTCTTTCGTAAATGGAAGGTAAGTTTAGTTCCTTTCTCATGTTAACAATTCTGACAGTTCTAGGACAACCCAGGATGATGCGCATGGCATCATTCTGTACTACATCTAGGCCTGTAATGTTTAGGAGAGAAATTAAGAAGATGCAAGCATAATAATCAACAACAGATCGTATAAAGGCAANTGATAATTCATAGCTTGAATCACTCCCACTATCAACAAATGGGGTTTTCAAACGATGAGTAGGAGGTCGTTTCCTTTGCTGGATTTTAGGCATGCACACACCACGGTGCGCCTTGTGGTGAGAGGCGGTGGTGCTGGTGCCCCCTCCTCTTCCTCCTCCTCTGTTAGGTCTTCAGTGTCCTCCGTCGATTCAGCCCCATGGGCTCCAGGCCCCCCAAATTCACATTCTTCTTCTAAATCCTCACCTTCTGCCTCACTTCCATCCAAATCCACTTGATCAAAGGCATCCAAGAGATTGGGAATCTTGGTGGGAGTGAGCCTCAATCCAGAGAACCTCCTATAGATGTCGGTAATCTTGTCTTTTCCAGATGAATCAGAGGCTCCTGTAGCCGAAACACCGCTTGGGCCTGGTGCTGGATCCATTATTGATGAATGTAGTTGGTTACAAACACACAGAAACGGGTAAAAATCCTTGAAACCGTGCGAGTTTGGCGCGCGAGGGGAGAGAGATGCGATCACTCCACGTGACAACAAAACAATGGGCCTGTCACGTGACCCAGTAGGCCGACGTGACATGTGGCCTACCCGAGAGAATAGGAATTTCATGGCGCGCAGTTTGAAACAAACCCCAAGTAAATCGGATTTAAGCTGGATTTTTTACAATTATTTTAATACGGACCGTAAATGTACGACGCGACCGCACAACCGATAGAAATATAGCCGTCGTATATGTACGGGATGGGCGCGCGAAAGTGTTAATATTTTCTCAATAAAATTTTAGAGATGTGTTTTGTTTTACCCTGAACAGTGCAGGTAATGTATTGTTAACCCTTAAACCGCACATATCATATATATATGATATCGGTGACAAAACCGAATCCGCGCACATCATATATATATATATATATATATGGTTTCGTGTCTAGTGCTATAATTTAAATGCCCCGCCTGGGATAAGGGCAGCTATAGTACAGCCACGACCGATAGTTGCCAGATGCCACCTAGAAAAACAATTAAGGCCAACATTCTTGGGTGTTAGAACGTCAGTATTGAGCAAGCCACCAAGGCTGGCACACGCAGCACGAGCTCACAGCACCGCTGTTCAGCTTGTGACCACAGCATCGCTTACAAATGCCATAATATAAATGATACTGCTATTATTTAGCAGTGATAGTATTACTGAAGCCCCCTGACTGTGATAAAACAGACCAGGATTCTGATAATAGCATGATTGTGGTGATATTTAGCGCTGTGCTCCATGGAGGGAGGAGTAAGGCTGGAGGGAGGGTTGTGGCGTCGTCTTCTGACTGTGTGTGGCCACCTTTTATTGACTACACTCACCATACCAGCTTAGTGGACCGCTATGGTGAACACAAATGTAGATACTTATATATAACGTGTGTATAGTCTGAGATAACAGTGAGAGGAGTAGGTTGGGAGCCGCCATTTTGGTGAGGGAGGAGCGTCGTCTGCACGACTTGGCATGTTGCTTACTGATGGCCACTATAGTCTTTGGGCACCATACCAGCTTATTTGTACAGGTATGGTGAATAAAACAGGTAGAAACTTATATATAATGTGTGTATATAGCGTAATAACACCACAAACAATATTGTTGCAGGACAAATATTAGTGCGTCTGGCCTTGAGGGCAGCCGCCGATCAGCTGACTGTGTGAGTAGCTACGTCTTTGTGCCTTTACTCACCATACAAGCTTAGATGTACAGTTATGGTGAACAAAACATGTTTACCCAAATATTTCTTCCTCCTTCCTGGTAAATATCAAATCTAGCAAGGAGGGAACGTCTCCTTCCCTCATCCTCGTAGCTTGTTTAACATGTTGATATAAGAATGTTTCCAGGATGAGGTCTACAAATTTACAGGTCCAGAAATCTTCTGTTTTAGCTTCATATGCTTCCCAGTCTATGGATTTCAAGTTGAAGTCGCCGACTATCAACAGTCGTGAACTATCGTTATCTGCTCTCGCTATGATCTCTCTCATTATCGTTATAAGACCTTCTCGTTTACTATCTAGCTCCTCCTTTGACCATGTGCTGCTTAGCGGTGGACTATATGCATTTATGATCACTAGTTTATCATCCTCATGGCAGATCTCTAGTGCTATTATGTCAACTTCTTGTGGAATGGTAGTCATTATTTCATTCACCTTTAGGTGTTCTTTCACCAGCACAGCAACGCCACCGCCTTTCCTAATTTTTCTGTCCCGTCTCCAAATTTAGTAGCCCCTTGGGAATATGACCTCATTTAAAATAACATCTTCAAGTTTTGTCTCCGTGAGTGCAACAATGTCTGGTGTCTGCAGCTGTATTATATCACTTAACTCCAGTATCCTTGACCTTACTCCATCTATGTTGGTGTATGCAATCTTCAGGAACTTGTTCCCCATCTTCTTATTTTTCACTTCCCCTTTCTCTAATGATTTTGTTGGTTTGCCTTTATGTACCACTTTACTGGTCTTCCTACCCCTATCACTTTGTAGAAAAAAGAATTGATTTCTTCTTCATTCCTGCTCTCATTTAAACGTTTTGCCTCGGCGTGGTTCAGTTTCAGCTTCTCTCTATCTTCTTTTGAAAGATCTCGTCTTAACGACCACCCTTTCCCATCCTCAACACTTTGTAATTTTCTGGCATTTCTTAGTACTTCTTCCATCTGTTTGGCACCGTTTAGGGTGATCCTCAAAGGTCGATCTTTCCCTTTTACATATCTGCCTATTCTCCTGTAGTCGCACACATTCTCTATGGTTTTAAGACCTTCCACGAGGCCAACAATTTTATCTACTACTTTTGCTTCTTCTACAGCTCTTTCTGACCTAGATGTTATCTCCTTTTCTTTGCATCCAAAAATGATCAGGGACTTACTCCGATCAACTGTGTTTTGCACCAACTTTGGGTTAGATGACAATTCTTTTCTCACTTCTAGCCTAATGTTTGTTTTATCTTGGTTGCTGCAGTGTTCGACTTCCTTTACTGCTTCTTCTATTTTTTCCTTGTCCTTGGCCACTTGCGCATAAGTGAGTTGCATATCTTTCTTGCACTGTTCTATTCCCTGTGTAACTTCCTCCATCTGTGCTGACAAAAGCTGTTTCTCCTGTTGGAATTCCTTACCTAACCTATTGCAGTCATTTGTGTTTAAATTTACTTTAACTTCTTCCAAAGCTATTTTTAAGAGTCTATTTTCTTCTTCCATGGCTTTGCAATTTGTTTCCAATTGAATCTTATCCTTGCACAAGTCTTTCACTACACCCTCAAGACATACAACTTTGCTATTTAACCCTTCAACTGCGCATCGCATCATATGATGCTTTGACCGACTTGCAGTAAATTGCGCATCGCATCATATGATGCTTTGGAGTACTACACAAGATTTAAACGGCCCGCGGATACACGGGGTTCACCACACCTTCATCAGGGCTCTTGTAAACAGACGCCATTTAAAAAAAAAAATCGTGGGCCAAACTCCCAGGTGTTAGGGGCCTCAGTATTGAGTAAGCTACCAAGCCTGACGCAAGCAGCATGAACTCACAGCACTGCTGTTCAGCTTGTGACCACAGCATCGCCTAAAAATGCCATAATATACTTGTTCATGCTATTATGTAGCGATAATATTATTACAGAAGACCCCTGACTGTGATAAAACTGACCAGGGTTCTGATAATAGGAGGATTGTGATGATATTTAGCGCTGTGCTCCATGGAGGGAGGAGTAATGCTGTGGCAGGGAGGGTGGTGGCATTGTTATCTGACTGTGTGTGGCCACCTTTTATTGACTGCACTCACCATACCAGCTTAGTGGTTCACTATGGAGAACACAAATGTAGATACTTATATATAACGTGTGTATAGAGGGTATAAACAGCAAGAGGAGTAAGTTGGGAGCCGCCATTTTGGTGAGGGAGGTGCGTCGTCTGCAGGAATTACCATGTTGTTTACTGATGACCACGATCGTCTTTGGGCACCATACCAGTTTACTTGTACAAGTATGGTGAATAAAACAAGTAGATATTTATATAAAATGTGTGTGTATATAGCATAATAACACCACAAGCAGTATTGTTGGAGGAGAAATATTAGTGCGTCTGGCCTTGAGGGCGGCAGCCATCAGCTGACTGTGTGAGGTCCTACGTCTTTGTGCCTTTACTCACCATACAAGCTTAGATGTACAGTTATGGTGAACAAAACATGTAAATACAGTTACATACATACAGAATATAACGTCTGTATATAAAAGCAAAAACAGTATGGTGGGTGGGGAATGGTGGCAAGTCAGGTTAGGGAGGGAGTGGTAGCCAGTGGCGGGCTGCCACTGCCTGGCACTTCCACTGCCACTCAGCATACCAACTTAGTGGTTCGTTATGGTAAACACGAATGTAGATACTTATATATAGCGTCTGTATATAGTGAATAAAAGCAAAAACAGTATTGTGGGAGGAGAATGTGGGCGAGTCAGGTGACTTGGGGGAGGGAGGAAGTAGCAGCCAGTGGCGGGCAGCCACTCAGTATGCCAACTTAGTGGTTCGTTATGGTGAACACGAATGTAGATACTTATATACAGCGTCTGTATATAGTGAATAAAAGTAAAAACAGTATTGTGGGAGGAGAATGTGGGTGAGTCAGGTGACTTTGGGGACGGCGTGAGTGGCTGGCTGGTACACGGCGGTCACTCCTCGTTACCTTTTGACTCATAATAGCAACTTAGTGGTTCGTGATGGTGAAGAAAACATGCAGATACTTATATATAACCTGTGTATATAGTGTAATAACCGACAAAGTTGACCAGACCACACACTAGAAGGTGAAGAGACGACGACGTTTCGGTCCGTGCTGGACCATTCTCAAGTCGATTGTGATGAGGGAGTAGAGACGGGCAATAAATAGGCAAGAGAGAGCTGAGGAGCAAAGGTGTAATAGAGGGGGATAGTAATAATAATATGAGCTGCAGAAGGCCTATTGGCCCATACGAGGCAGCTCCTATTATAACCACCGAATGAGAAGGAGATAGGAATAAGAAGAGGATGATAGCAAGGGAGCGTAGGAGAAGAGAAAGAAAGAAAATAGGAGGGGTAGGCTTATGTTAGGTCACGTTTGTTAGAAAGATTAGAGCATTTGAGTATATACTGTGAAAGGCAAGAGTCCACAGCAACAAAGCCAGGACTCAAGTTCATGTTGGGTACATTGTGTATGAGAGCCGATTCCACAAGACGGCGTCTGTGTAGAGTAGAGGCAGGAAAGATTATTTTGGAGGAAGACCAATCAATGGGATGATTAGAATCCCTCACATGGCAGAAGAGAGCATTGTTAGTGTCTGCAGACTTAACACTTCTCTTGTGTTCTTTAAGTCTGTCATTCAGTGTACGGCCAGTTTCGCCAAAGTATTGGAGAGGACAAGACGAACAGGAAATAGAGTAGACACCAGCAGCATTAGAAGCAGGAGGAGCAGTGTGAACTAGATTGCTACGAAGTGTGTTAGTTTGTCGAAAGGCGAGTTTAATGTCAAGAGGACGAAGGGTATTGGTAAAAGTTTGAGTTGAGATATGAAGGGAAGGCATAGTACAGTGCTACTAGTGTTGGAAGCAGGTTTAGGAGGAAAGAAATTACGTTTAGCTTGAGAGTAGGCACAGTTGATGAAATGCATAGGGTAACCAAGGCGAGAGAATGATTTGTAGAAAAAGGCAATTTCAGAATCAAGAAACTGAGGGTCGCTGATGTGTAGAGCACGGAGGAAGAGAGAGACGAGGACACTTTTCTTAACAGAAGGAGGATGGTAGGAAAAGAAGTGAATGTACATGCCACTATGCATGGGTTTACGGTAGACAGAGAAAGATAACCCAGACACAGAGCTGTGAACATGAACATCAAGAAAAGGAAGGAGGGAATTAGATTACCCAACATGAACTTGAACCCTGGCTTTGTTGCTGTGGACTCTTCCCTTTCACAGTATATACTCAAATGCTCTAATCTTTCTAACAAACGTGACCTAACATAAGCCTACCCCTCCTATTTTCTTTCTTTCTCTTTCCTTTTCTTCTCTTCTCCAACGCTCCCTTGCTATCATCCTCTTCTTATTCCTATCTCCTTCTCATTCCGTGGTTATAATAGGAGCTGCCTCGTATGGGCCAATAGGCCTTCTGCAGCTCTTATTATTATTACTATCCCCTCTACTACACCTTACTTTGCTCCTCAGCTCTCTCTTACCTATTTATTGCCCGTCTCTACTCCCTCATCACAATCGACTTGAGAATGGTCCAGGACGGACCGAAACGTCGTCGTCTCTTCACCTTCTAGTGTGTGGTCTGGTAAACATACTTTAGCCACGTTATTGTGACTCATCGCCTGCTAACCGACAAAGTATTTGTTCACTGTTTGATGAACATAATTGAATCAACTACATGCACACCATATTTTTGAGTACAGCGATGATTCACTCATTTTATTATATAAATATATCACACTACACACTATTGAATAATATTACAGCAAAAAAACTACGAAAAATTAATCAGAGACATTGAAATAATTAGGTAATTATCTCTTTGTGGCAACTCTGGCCTGACAGCTGGCGATCAACAGACCGCCTGGGACGCACGCTGAGTCCGCGCCTATTTTTTTGCGAGACTTCCCCGCCCTATAGCGGGCAATATATTCCACTTACGATTTTTTTATTATTTTCCCGTGATCAGTGAACACAAGTTAACAGGTTAGGAAGAAAAATTTTTTTTTTTTTTTGTATGCGCCTGTGGGTGTCAAATGGTATATACCTATGTGCCATTTAAGGGTTAAATGGTCATTACTTTCTTTCAATTTACTAATTAATTCTATATGAGAGGTCACTATAGTATCTAAATTTGCCAACTTGTTGTATAGACTGGTTATCTCAATACTTTCTTCACTGAAACCAGCAAAATCAAGCTTTGTTTTGTATTTCCTCTTGCCGGCGGCGGCCATCTTGAATGTGGGTGAGTGAGGTGGTGTTGAGGGAGGGAGTGGCAGTGAGTGGCTTGCTGGTGTGTGTGGTCACCCCTCGTTTCTTTTTGACTCACAAGACCAACTTAGTAGTTCTATGGTGAACAAAACATGAGATACTTATATATAACCTGTGTGTATATAGTGTAACAACAGCAAAACTATTTGTTTATTGTTTTATGAACATAATTGAATCACTAATATGCACACCATAATTTTGAGTACAGCGATGGTTCACACATTTTATTATATAAATATACCACAATTCACTGCATGGAAAAATACCACAATTCACTGCAAGAAAAAATCAATCAGAAACATTGAAATAATTAGGTAATAATATATTTGTGGCAACTGCCGTCTGACAGCTCGGGCGGAGTAGACCTCGTCTGGCGAAGGCTCTGCCAACGCCCCTTTTTTGCCACACTTCCCTACCCTATTGCGCCTAAAATATGCCACTTAGGATTTTTTTGTTATATTTTCCGTGATCAGGGAACAAAAATGAACACTTCTATAAGACGAAAGAATTTTTTGGATTTTTTTTTTTTGTTGCGCCTGTGGGTGTGAATTCCATTTGGGCCCCTAGCGGTTTGAGGGTTAAACCGCGCATATCATATATAAATGATATCAATGACAAAACTGAAATCGCGCACATCATTTATATATGATTTCGTGTCTAGCGCTATAATTTAAACACCCCGCCTGGGATAGGGGCAGCTATAGTACAGCCACGACTGATAGTTGCCAGATCCCACCTAGAAAAAAAATCCAGCCCAACATTCTTGAGAGTGAGAACGTCAGTATTGCGCCAGCCACCAAGGCTGGCGCACGCAGCACGAGCTCACAGCACCGCTGTTCAGCTTGTGACCACAGCATCGCCTACAAATGCCAAAATATAAGTGATACTGCTATTATTTAGCAGTGATACTGCTATTATTTAGCAGTGATAGTTTTACTGAAGCCCCCTGAATTTGATAAAACTGACCAGGATTCTGATAACAGCTTGATTGTGGAGATATTTAGCACTGTGCTCGATGGAGGGAGGAGTACGGCTGTGGAGGGAGGATTGTGGCGTTGTCTTCTGACTGTGTGTGGCCACCATTTATTGACTGCACTCACCATACCAGCTTAGTGGTTCGCTATGGTGAACACAAATGTAGATACTTACATATAACGTGTGTATAGTGAGAGATAACAGCGAGAGGAGTAGGTTGGAAGCCGCCATTTTGGTGAGAGGAGCGTCGTCTGCAGGAATTATCGTGTTGTTTACTTGTGACCACAAAGGGTCTTTGGGCACCATACCAGCTTATTTGTACAAGTATGGTGAATAAAACAGGTAGATACTTATATATAATGTGTGTATATAGCATAATAACACCACAACCAATATTGTTGGAGGAGAAATATTAGTGCGTGTGGCCTTGAGGGTGGCCGCCGATCAGCTGACTGTGGAGTAGCTACGTCTTTGTGCGTTTACTCACCATACAAGCTTAGATGTACAGTTATGGTGAACAAAACATGTAAATACGTATATATAACGTCTGTGTATAGTGAATAAATGCAAAAACAGTATTGTGGGAGGTAAATGAGGGTGAGTGAGGTGGTGTTGAGGGAGGGCGTGGCAGTGAGTGGCTCGCTGGTGTGTGGCGGTCACTCCTCGTTGCTTTTTGACTCACAAGACCAACTTGGTAGTTCGTTATGGTGAACAAAACATGCAGATACTTATATATAACCTGTGTATATAGTGTAACAACAGCAAAACTATTTGTTTATTGTTTTATGAACATAATAATTGAATCACTTATATGCACACCATAATTTTGAGTACAGCGATGGTTCACACATTTTATAATATAAATATACCACAATTCACTGTATGGAATAATATTACTGCAAAAAACAAGAAAAAATCAATCAGAGACATTGAAATAATTAGGAAATAATATATTTGTGGCAACTGCCGTCTGACAGCTCGGGCGGAGCAGACCTCGTCTGGCGAAGGCTCTGCCAACGCCCCTTTTTTGCCACACTTCCCTACCCTACTGCGGCTAAAATATGCTACCTAAGATTTTTTTGTTATTTTTTCCGTGATCAGGGAACAAAATAAACAATTCTATAAGACGAAAGAATTTTTTGGATTTTTTTTTTTGTTGCGTCTGTGGGTGTGAATTCCATTTGGGCCCCTAGCGGTTTGAGGGTTAAACTGCTGAGGGTTTGCCTCCGGTGATTTATATACAAGGACAACAACTACATTTAGGATCTCTATTTTGACGATCAGCACTTCCACCATATCATTTGAGGTGTTTAGCAGCTCAGTACAGATGAGTGTGTCTTTGATGTAGAGGCTGACCCCACCCTGAAGCCAGTGTTTTTTATCACATCTGAAAAGATTGTACTCTGAGATCCATTTTTCACTATCAAGGTAGTCCTTTGTGTGAGTTTCCATTAGGGCTGCAAACACTGCATTTGCCTCATGAAGGAGACCATCTATAAAGTGAACTTTGTTGGATTTGCGTGTTTTTATACCCTGGATGTTGGCAAATATAAATGATGTTATCGTGTTAGTGGAAATGCTGGATGCTTTACTTGGTGTTAATATCTGAGGCTCTGGTAAGGAGGCCACTGTGTTTGCGTCTTCTCTATCATTTGACCGAGTTGGTGGTAGAGTCTGGTCATTTTTAGCCATTCTTCTCCTCTTCCTCTTGCTAAAAAATTATCCCGGTCGATGGAGTAGTGGCTGTTTTCATAGTGGTAGTCTGTCGGTTTTATTCGCCTGGTACCTCTTATATGAAAAGCTGGACATTCAGCATTGAAGCACTCTTTCCTGTCCAAAGAGTTCTTGCAAATTTCTGGGTGAAAGAATTCACAGCTTTTGGTACATTTACCTGTATTGAGGAGGTTTCTGCACTTTCTAGGGTGATCGTATTTACATGTTCCATTTGTTCTTCCCGATTCCCCATGCTTACAGGTAGCCCATTTGTAATACCAACAGATTTTGGGGCCTCGTTTTGTTTGCTTCCCTTTGCCAGGGACCGCACTCTGCTGCGGCGTCCCCGACACTGTGCTCTGCTCCGGGGCCTGTGACACCGCACTCTGCTCTGGCGCCGTTGACACCGCGCTCTGCTCAGGGGTCCCCGACTCCGCGCTCCACTAAGGGGTCCCCGACTCCGCGCCCTGCTCAGGCGTCCCCGACTCCGCGCCCTGTTCAGGCGGCCCCGACTCCACTCCCTGTTCAGGCGTCCTCGACTCCAAACACACACAGTTCTATCCCAAGTTCTTCCCAAGAGGCAGACAAGAGGAGCTCCAGCATATTTCAACAATCCTATGTATTGTAGTACAGGATGATGATAGTGAGTGGTGTCCCAGAGAACATAAAGGTATAGTGCTTTTGAAAAATAGGTGAGATAACAGTAATGTGCCAAGGGAAGTGAAAAAATTGGATGAGAAAAAGTTGCCCTAGTGTTTCCAATGCAGAGAACAACATTCAAGATGGCCGGTGGCGGCAAGAGGAAATACAAAACGGAGCTTGATTTTGCTGGATTCAGTGAAGAAAGCATTGAGATAACCAGTCTATACAACAAGTTGGTAAAATTAGATACTCTGGTGACCTCTCATGTAGAAATAATTAGTAAATTGAAAGAAAGTAATGACCATTTAAATAGCAAAGTTGTATGTCTTGAGGGTGTAGTGAAAGACCTGTGCAAGAATAAGATTCAATTGGAAACAAATTGCAAAGCCATGGAAGAAGAAAATAGACTCTTAAAAACAGCTTTGGAAGAAGTTAAAGTAAATTTAAACATAAATGACTACAATAGGTTAGGTAAGGAATTTCAACAGGAGAAACAGCTTTTGTCAGCACAGATGAAGGAAGTTGCACAGGGAATAGAACACTGCAAGAAAGATATGCAACTCACTTATGCACAAGTGGCCAAGGAGAAGGAAAAAATAGAAGAACCAGTAAAGGAAGTCAAACACTGCAGCAACCAAGATAAACAAACATTAGGCTGGAAGTGAGGAAAGAATTGGCATCTAACCCGAAGTTGGTGCAAAACACAGTTGATCGAAGTAAGTCCCTGATCATTTTTGGCGGCAAAGAAAAGGAGATAACATCTAGGTCAGAAAGAGCTGTAGAAGAAGCGAAAGTAGTAGATAAAATTGTTGGCCTCGTGGAAGGTCTACAAACCATAGAGAATGTGTGCGACTACAGGAGAATAGGCAGATATGTAAAAGGAAAGATCGACCTTTGAGGATCACCCTAAATGGTGCCAAACAGATGGAGGAAGTACTAAGAAATGCTAGAAAATTACAAATGATGATGAGGGAAAGGTGGTCGTTAAGGACGACATCTTTCCCATCATCATCATTTTGTAATTTTCTAGCATTCCTTAGTACTTCCTCCATCTGTTTGGCACCATTTAGGTGATCCTCAAAGGTCGATCTTTCCCTTTTACATATCTGCCTATTCTCCTGTAGTCGCACACATTCTCTATGGTTGTAAGACCTTCCACGAGGCCAACAATTTTATCTACTACTTCGCTTCTTCTACAGCTCTTTCTGACCTAGATGTTATCTCCTTTTCTTTGCCGCCAAAAATGATCAGGGACTTACTTCGATCAACTGTGTTTTGCACCAACTTCGGGTTAGATGCCAATTCTTCCTCACTTCCAGCCTAATGTTTGTTTTATCTTGGTTGCTGCAGTGTTTGACTCCTTTACTGGTTCTTCTATTTTTTCCTTTCCTTGGCCACTTGTGCATAAGTGAGTTGCATATCTTTCTTGCAGTGTTCTATTCCCTGTGCAACTTCCTTCATCTGTGCTGACAAAAGCTGTTTCTCCTGTTGAAATTCCTTACCTAACCTATTGTAGTCATTTATGTTTAAATTTACTTTAACTTCTTCCAAAGCTGTTTTTAAGAGTCTATTCTTCTTCCATGGCTTTGCAATTTGTTTCCAATTGAATCTTATTCTTGCACAGGTCTTTCACTACACCCTCAAGACATACAACTTTGCTATTTAAATGGTCATTACTTTCTTTCAATTTACTAATTATTTCTACATGAGAGGTCACCAGAGTATCTAATTTTACCAACTTGTTGTATAGACTGGTTATCTCAATGCTTTCTTCACTGAATCCAGCAAAATCAAGCTCCGTTTTGTATTTCCTCTTGCCGCCACCGGCCATCTTGAATGTTGTTCTCTGCATTGGAAACACTAGGGCAACTTTTTCTCATCCAATTTTTTCACTTCCTTGGCACATTACTGTTATCTCACCTATTTTTCAAAAGCACTATACTTTATGTTCTCTGGGACACCACTCACTATCATCATCCTGTACTACAATACATAGGATTGTTGAAATATGCTGGAGCTCCTCTTGTCTGCCTCTGGGAAGAACGGGATAGAACTGTGTGTGTGGGAGTCGAGGACGCCTGAACAGGGAGTGGAGTCGGGGCCGCCTGAACAGGGCGCGGAGTCGGGGACGCCTGAGCAGGGCGCGGAGTCGGGGACCCCTTAGTGGAGCGCGGAGTCGGGGACCCCTGAGCAGAGCGCGGTGTCAACGGCGCCAGAGCAGAGTGCGGTGTCACAGGCCCGGAGCAGAGCACAGTGTCGGGGACGCCGCAGCAGAGTGCGGTCCCTGGCAAAGGAAGCAAACAAAACAAGGCCCCAAAATCTGTTGGTATTACAAATGGGCTACCTGTAAGCATGGGGAATCGGGAAGAACAAATGGAACATGTAAATACGATCACCCTAGAAAGTGCAGAAACCTCCTCAATACAGGTAAATGTACCAAAAGCTGTGAATTCTTTCACCCAGAAATTTGCAAGAACTCTTTGGACAGGAAAGAGTGCTTCAATGCTGAATGTCCAGCTTTTCATATAAGAGGTACCAGGCGAATAAAACCGACAGACTACCACTATGAAAACAGCCACTACTCCATCGACCGGGATAAATTTTTAGCAAGAGGAAGAGGAGAAGAATGGCTAAAAATGACCAGACTCTACCACCAACTCGGTCAAATGATAGAGAAGACGCAAACACAGTGGCCTCCTTACCAGAGCCTCAGATATTAACACCAAGTAAAGCATCCAGCATTTCCACTAACACGATAACATCATTTATATTTGCCAACATCCAGGGTATAAAACACGCAAATCCAACAAAGTTCACTTTATAGATGGTCTCCTTCATGAGGCAAATGCAGTGTTTGCAGCCCTAATGGAAACTCACACAAAGGACTACCTTGATAGTGAAAAATGGATCTCAGAGTACAATCTTTTCAGATGTGATAAAAACACCGGCTTCAGGGTGGGGTCAGCCTCTACATCAAAGACACACTCATCTGTACTGAGCTGCCTAAACACCTCAAATGATATGGTGGAAGTGCTGATAGTCAAAATAGAGATCCTAAATGTAGTTGTTGTCCTTGTATATAAGTCACCGGAGGCAAACCCTCAGCAGTTTAAAGACCAACTAATGAAAATAGAACACTGCTTGGAAAACCTCACAAATCCAGCTCCGAACATCATCCTGCTTGGGGACTTCAACCTACGGCACCTGAAATGGAAGCACCTGGCTAATACAGTAATATCAGAAAGAATACCAGGAAGTAGCCTAAATGAACAGGCACATGCAAATGACCTGCTACGGATGTGCGATAGGTTTGCCTTGAACCAGCAAATAGTAGAACCAACTAGGAAGGAGAACACGCTGGACCTCATTTTCACTAATAATGATGAATTGATCGGGAACATAATGATTACAAATACCTGTTACTCAGATCACAACTTAATTGAAGTTCTGACAACCATGGGGAATGGACCTTCAAAACCAGTCCAGATTCCCGGTGGAGGAGATTTCAGCAAATTCAACTTCAATAATAAACAGATAAACTGGGAGCAAATAAACCAGGACTTCACAGAAATAAACTGAGAAGAACAGCTAGAAAATGCAAACCTGAACCAGTGCCTGGAAAAAATAAGCTCAGTAGCACTAGAAATATGTTCAAACCGCATACCCTAAGAAAAAAAGAAAGAGATGCAGATTGGAACGGGAACGTCGTTCCCTATATAGGCGAAGAAAACGAATCGCGGAACAATTTGAGTCGCACCCTATCTCAAGAACGGCGAATAAGGTTAGGTAGAGAAATAGAAACAATTGAACTCAAGCTACAAGAATCATACAAAACCCAGGAGAGGCAAAGAGAGCAAAAGGCCATCAGTGAAATAGAGAGAAATCCGAAATATTTTTTCCTATGCAAAATCAGATAAAAAAACATCTAGTATCGGGCCCCTGCGAAAGTGAGATGGAACTTTCACCGATGACAACAAAGAAATGAGCGAGTTACTGAGGAAGCAGTACGACTCTGTTTTCAGCGAGCCATTAAACGCACTAAAGATTGATAACCCAAATGAATTTTTCATGGATATGATACCAACATCAAATCATATATCAGACGTCGCCCTATCCCCACTAGATTTTGAAGAAGCCATAAACAGTATGCCTATGCACTCTGCACCAGGCCCGGATTCTTGGAACTCCATATTCATCAAGAACTGCAAAAAACCACTATCGCAGGCCCTTCACATTCTGTGGAGACAAAGCCTAGATACTGGCGTTATCCCTGACATACTAAAAACAGCAGAGATAGCACCACTCCATAAAGGAGGAAATAAGGCAGAGGCAAAAAATTACAGACCGATAGCACTAACATCGCACATCATAAAAATTTTGAGAGTGCTAAGAAGTAAGATCACAAAATACATGGAATCACAGCATCTCCATAACCCCGGACAACATGGTTTCAGAACAGGGCGCTCTTGCCTGTCGCAGTTGCTGGACCACTATGATATGGCATTAGATGCTATGGAAGACAAACAAAACGCTGATGTAATTTACACAGATTTCGCAAAAGCTTTTGATAAATGTGACCATGGTGTTATTGCACATAAAATGCGTTCAAAAGGAATTACCGGGAAAATAGGCAGATGGATCTACAATTTCCTGACTAACAGAACCCAATGTGTAATAGTCAACAAAATAAAATCCAGCCCATCAACCGTGAAGAGCTCAGTCCCCAGGGTACTGTGCTTGCTCCAGTACTTTTTCTCATCCTCATATCGGACATAGACAAGAACACAACCTATAGCACTGTATCATCCTTTGCAGATGACACTAGGATTTTCATGAGAGTTGGCAACATAGAGGACACGGCAAACCTCCAATCAGATGTAGATCAGGTCTTCTATGGGCTACAGAAAATAATATGGTGTTTAACGAAGATAAGTTCCAGCTCATGCGCTACGGAAAAATTGAAAATATAAAAACGGAAACCACGTACAAAATCAGGCAAATCATAACATAGAACGAAAAGGCAATGTAAAGGATCTGGGTGTACTCATGTCGGAAGACCTTACCTTTAAAGAACACAATAAGTAGCCGTCACAACTGCAAGGAAAATGACAGGTTGGATAACAAGAACTTTTCACACTAGAGATGCTATACCGATGATGATACTTTTCAAAACGCTTGTGCTCTCTAGAGTGGAGTACTGCTGCACAATGACAGCCCCTTTCAAAGCTAGAGAAATTGCTGACCTGGAGAGCGTGCAGAGATCCTTTACTGCTAGAATTCACTCAGTAAAACATCTAAATTACTGGGACCGACTAAAGAGCCTAAATCTGTACTCCCTTGAGCGCAGGCGGGAGAGATACATAATAATTTACACGTGGAAAATAATGAGGGGCTGGTCCCAAACCTGCACACAGAAATAACATCACATGAGACCAGAAGACATGGCAGGATGTGCAGAATACCCCCGTTGAAAAGCAGAGGTGCAACAGGTACTCTGAGAGAGAACTCTATCAACATCAGAGGCCCGAGACTGTTCAACACGCTTCCACTACACATAAGGGGCATAACTGGCAGACCCCTCAGTGTTCAAGAGAGAACTGGATAAGCACCTCCAAAGGATACCTAATCAACCAGGCTGTGACTCATACGTCAGGCTGCGAGCAGCCGCGTCTAACAGCCTGGTTGATCAGTCCAGCAACCAGGAGGCCTGGTCGACGACTGGGCCGCGGGGATGCTAAGCCCCGGAAGCACCTCAAGGTAACCTCAAGGTAAGGTGTGTGTGTGTGTGTGTG
>WNGS01084352.1:0-13068 GCA_020271785.1 Procambarus virginalis
ATCAACATATTTTAGGCACCAATGCTTGTTGATGGATAACGAAATGCAAAAAAATGGGTTTTGAGAATCCTCCAACCTCACAAGCTGTTGTAATTTGCCTAACCAAACCCTTCTTTGTCCCAGACATTTTCTTTCCTCCATCAATTGTCACACACTGCACTTGTTTTCCATTCCAGGTTATATTCTGTCATAGTTTTACTTACTTCATTGAAAATGTCCTCTCCAGTTGTTGTGGTGTGCATGCTTTGAACTGATGCTAATTCTTGGGTCACATTAAATTCACTATCAACACCACGAATGAATACTAAGAGCTGAGAAGTATCACACACATCAGTTGATTCATCCAACGCAAGAGAATACCAACAAAATCTTTTTAATTTTTTCCGTTATTTGCCGAATTATGTCGCCTCCTAAATCTTCAATTCTACGAGCAACAGTATTTGACCCAAGACTTATCCTTTTGAAGAGGTTTAATTTTTCTGGACATACCTCTCCTGCTGCATCCATTATACACTCTTTTATGATACTACCATCATTGAAAGGTTTTCCTTTTTTTGGCCAACACATAGGCAACTTTGTAACTGGCTCTAGTTGAAGTTTCCTTTTCAGATTTTTTCTTACTGAAAACTGCTTGTTGAGAATGCAGACTGTGCTGAAATGATCCAAACTTTTTAGTGCGTTCTGCTCCTGTGATGTGAGAATAACTTGAGCCATGTTTAGATTCATAGTGCCGACGAATTTTGTATTCCTTCAGAACAGCAACCTGTCTCTACATATGAGGCATAAAGCGTTATCATTTGCTATCACAAAAAAGTACTTTATCTTCCATTCGTCATTGAACTGACGGCACTCACTGTCCACTTTTCTTTTCTTTATCTTTTCCATATCTGAAACATAAGGGTAAAATAAATGAAATAAATTCTACTGGAAAAAAACAGCTTGTATGTGGTGTTACAAAGCATAGCATATTATTATAAAGTGGTAAATATTATGGCAACAGCTTTCGTTGATAAACTTAATAGTTACCATTTTAACTATTTTAAACATGCAATATTTTTGGCTACAATAGTATTATTGCTATTTTGTATAACTAAGATAAAGGTATTGTCAAAGTACAGAGAAAAGATTATTGTACAGTGTTTGTGCTCCCTGAAACAGGAGCAGCGAAGCCCCACTCACCCTCCATCCCCACAAATATACAGTTATTACACAACTGATGGTTGTAATGCACAACACATACCTACCAGTACTATTATCTGTGCGTCATACTATCGAGAGAGAGGAAAACTGACTCGGGCTGAGCGCCCCCAGTCAGCAGCCCCAGCTTGGAATAATTCTGCGATCCCATTCGTACGATAATTATTTTTTCAAGGCCCCCACACAGGGACTTGTTTGGCGGGCCGGATGAAATTGTGTGGCGGGTCGGATGTGGCCCGCGGGCCATAGTTTTGGAGACCCCTGGTATAGGCGGACAGGAGGAGGTACACGCCTCAAGATTCTTCAACCAGTATGAGGTTGACAAGCTCTGGAAAAGTAGAGACTTGTGCTGCCTCGAGCCATTTGATGAAATATCTCTTTTTGGTGTTAGCAAATTCTAAGAAGGGTGGTGGTACTTGCCTTTACGCAGTCACGGAACTTTCGTCGGTAGCTTTCGGTGGAGAGAAGGTAGGCGTCCAAAACAGCTTGCTTCAGGGGGGTGTAGTCGTTTTCAGATGCCAAAGTGCTGAGTGTGACTGCTGCTCTACCTGTTAGATGTACTCGGAGAAGGGTAGCCCACTGGTCGTCAGGCCAACTAATTGATTAGCAAGGGTCTCAAAAGTAGTGAAAAAAACATCACCTCCGTTTCTATGAACGGGGGCATTAACTTACTTGCATGGGAGATATTGAAACTTGGAGGAAGACTAGCTGCAGCTTGCTGGAGTTGAGCTTGGTGTGTAGTGTTCATCGTGAGTTCTGGGTCACGACATTCTTGAGCTGTTTCTGCCTGCCGTTATTTTTTGTCGTGTTCACGTTGCATCTCTAGTTGTTGTCGTATTGTTTCAAGTTGTACTTTTCACGCTCTTTGAATAAGGCCAACTCACGTTCACTTTCTTCAGTGCGGCCTCTTCTCTCTTAAGTGCGGCCTCTCGCTCTTTGAGGGGGATTTCTCTTTCTTGTTCTTCCTTTCGGATGGCAGCTGCTTCCTGTTGTTTGCTGTATGGCGGCTTGCTGTTGTTGGAGGGCGCCTTTGCTGTTGCTCCTTCGCGAGCTTTGCGAGCTCGATTTTGAGTTTCATTGCGTCAAATCATGCTTATCTGAAATGATATATTGTTCGTGAGTATCAGAATCTGTAGTACCTTCTTCCAAAAGATGATCCAGTATCATATTATGTATGGCATATTTGTTGGCTCCATCGGGAACTTCCAAGTGATACTCATGTGCAAGAGTTATCGATTCGACCCTCCTAGCATGACGTAAGTTCCCTATTTCACCTTCTGGATCTGTCTTGAAATGCTTGGATACGAAACATGGTGAAATTAGCAAATAAATGACACGAATATACTGTTGTGATATGGTGATGTCAGAAACAGGACAGTACAAAAATGTAGTCATACCTTGCCGAGTCACTATAGAACATAAGCAAGTTACCCACTGAAAATTAATATGGTACTTACAGAATTAGCGAACTTTGTGCTCAAAAGAAAGGAAAGCTAATTCCCTACCTTAAGTAAGTACCATCATTCTGACCGACGAGTAGGTGTGCGATTGTCAACTGTTGACGAGAACTATTGGCTTGGTCCCAACTCGCCAATAAAAGTCCGTGCGAGAGGAACTTTGGCCCTCTTTATCCTCCTAGAGTCGGATTGCAGAAATTAGGTGCTAATGACCTGGAGACAGACCACAGTACCCAGGGTACCTATATGATAATCTGTCGAAAATATGAGAAATATCTGAGGGACAAAAGATGTTTAAACACGGGTAATAACACGTAGGGGGAGACGACCAATTAAGAGTATGACTGAGGCCTACAGTCACCACGTAAGCCAAAGTTGTCTCACACTCACGATATGCTACTCCCGTAATGCACAATATACACAGCACCATATGAATAATAAAAAGGATTAGTGTAAATATTGAAAGCTAGGGAATGAAAGCCAAGTACCGCTTCCACAATTACCAATACCTGAGTGCAGCTCCTAGGACAGGCCCCCAATTATATGTGACGGTAAAGTAGTGGAGTATGGTGGTCGGCAGTCTTCCACTGGCAGATGTCAAAGCCAGGCCACATAATAAAGTAAAACAAAAAAAAAGGAAAAAAAGAAATGACTGCTTGTCTGATAATCTGTGGTAAGGTAAGGGAAGAGACACGAAAAATAATAAACAATGACTTTTAATTATGCTAGAAAACAAATTTAAAATAAAGACAATACCTTTGGCTGAATAACGTGACTGGATAAACAAGTGAAAAAGAAATAACATAAAAGTAAATTACCTTAACCGGAGGGCAATATGGAACACAAGTGAAATATAAAATAATCAATATATAAGAATGGTGCTTGGAATATATGTGAGCAAACTAACAACAGCTATTTGATCACACAAGGTGAGTCAACTAGATGTTATCAGCCAGAGCACGAATATATTCTGATGGTAGTGCTGCCAGTCGACCCCGAAGTTGCCTTGGCGAGGAATGTGGTTGGCGTAGGACTGAAGTGGTGTGTTCTCGAACGCCAATGAGAATGCAGGAAGGCCGGCAACAGGTAGTTTGGCTGGGACTGCAGCAGTTGAAAGGTCGGCGCGGAGACCAGGTGTGCAGGAGTGGGGGGAGGGGAAGTTGCAGGTGCATGTGGCTGTCTTGATATATACGATTAAGTTACTATAAAACGTATCTTGAATGAGCCGGGAACGTGATGTATATAGGGAAGAGCAGGCTAAATCTCTGGGAAGAGATTATTGTCACAATATATAATATATATATATATAGTATATAGATATATATATATATATATATATATAGATATATATATATAATATATACAGATAGATATATATATCTAGATATATATGAGATATATATATATATATATATATGTATATATATATATACCATATATATATAGATATATATATTAATATATATATATATATATATATAATATATATATCATTATATATATATATATATATATATATATATCTTGTATACGTAGCCAGAACGTCGTACTCGGCCTACTATGCAAGGCCGATTGGCCTAATAAGCCAAGTTTTCTTGAAATTATATATTTTTCAATATTTTATTCTTATGAAATGATAAAGCTATCAATTTCATTATGTGGTAGTTAATTTTTTTTAAATTTGAGTGAAAACTAACGAAGATATATGACCGAACCCTAACTAACCCTACCTAACCTAACCTAACCTATCCCTAACCTAAACTAACAAAACAAAATCAATATTTATGTTCTTAATATAATATAATAATATTATTTAAAATAACCAATAGGAAACAATTTAGTTGAAAATAAAGAAAAAGCACTCGGGTCTATTGGAAATCGCGCCTTGCATAGTAGGCCGAGAAGTGCGTTCTGGCAACTAGGTACGACATATATATATATATATATATAGATATATATATATATATATATATATATGTATATATATATATATATATATATAATATAATATTATATATATATATATATAAATATTATTATTACATCTATATATACTATAATTTATATCTTCCTATATCCTCCTATTATCAAATTATCCTACCGTCGTACCTAGTAGCCAGAACGCACTTCTCAGCCTACTACTATGCAAGGCCCGATTTGCTAATAGCCAAGTTTTCCTGAATAATATTCATTTTCTCTATTTTTTTTTTTCTTATGAAATGATAACACTACCCCATTTCATTATGTATGAGGTCAATTTTTTTTATTGGAGTTAAAATTAAACGTAGATATATGACCGAACCTAACCAACCCTACCTAACCTAGCCTAACCTATCTTTATAGGTTAGGTTAGGTTAGGTAGCCGAAAAGTTAGGTTAGGTTAGGTTAGGTAGGTTAGGCAGTCAAAAAACAATTAATTTATGAAAACTTGGCTTATTAGGCATATCAGGCTTGCATAGTAGGTTGAGAAGTGCGTTGTGGCTACTAGGTACGACATAAATAATATATATATATATATTATATATATATATATATAATATATATATATATATATATATATATATATATATATATATGTCGTACTAGTAGCCAGAACGCACTTCTCAGCCTACTATGCAAGGCCCGATTTGTCTAATAAGCCAAGTTTTCCTGAATTAATATATTTTCTCATTTTTTTTCTTATGAAATGATAAAGCTACCCATTTCATTATGTATGAGGTCAATTATTTTTTATTGGAGTTAAAATTAACGTAGATATATGACCGAACCTAACCAACCCTACCTAACCTAACCTAACCTATCTTTATAGGTTAGGTTAGGTTAGAATGCCGAAAAAGTTAGGTTAGTTAGGTTAGGTAGGTTAGGTAGTCGAGAAACTTTAATTCATGAAAACTTGGCTTATTAGGCAAATAGGACCTTGCATAGTAGGCTGAGAAGTGCGTTCTGGCTACTAGGTACGACAATATATATATATATATAATATATATATATATATATAGATAATATATATATATATATATATATATATATATATAATATATATATATATATGTGCTCAGTGCATATATATGCACCATTATTCCATGCATAACATTCAGGCCATTAAAGTAGCCTGCTCTGAGCACTGAGTTTTCAGTTGTATCTAGTCCTGGGGACCATTCAGGCTTGTTTGCATATATATATATATATATATACATTGGTATATTTTGGTAGCAGCTTTCTTTTAAACATATGTTGTTGAATATGACCGAAAATGTAAGATTAATAATTCCAACACGAATTTTCTCAATATTTCTTATGTTTCTTTTCACTGTCGATGGTAATTGAAAAAATAAATTCTCCAAAATTCATTTTTATTTCTAGTCTGACCCCTGAATGCGTTTAAGAACTTATTACATTTTAAAAGACTTTAGTTTACACACACACAACTGTAACTTGTAAATACACAAAATACATCCATACTTGTACACGCTTTGGGTGAGGTGATATGGTATAAAAGTTTTGGGTGAGGTGATTGACATTTGCACATTAAAGAACACAAATCAATGGGTATAAAAAAATAAGAATGTAAGTAACTGCAGAAGGCGTATTGGCCCATACTTCCTTTTGTTGCTTCTATATTGGTTCAGGGTCTTGAAGTGGGTAGAATATAGTTGTGCATCAATTGGCTGTTGATTGCTGGTGTTGACTTTTTGATGTGTAGTGCCTCGCTGATGTCGAGCCAACTGCTATCGCTGTACCTACCGATGATTTGTGTATTGTTTGTTAACCGCTCGACCAACATGACCGGACAAAAGAGGATGGTAGCCGCTCGTGTTGGTTGAGCGGTTAAGGGATCCTGTACGCCAACAGAGTGCTCCTGGCAGTATGGGTTCGAGTCACTTCTGGGTGTTGAGTTTTTAGTTATATATATATCATATAATAATATAATATATATATATATATATATATATATATATATATATATATAAAAGTTTGTGAGGGTACCACCTCTGGTGCCAATGTGGGACCCATAGCCTCGGAGAAGAAAATAAAACGTATTCAGAGGAGACCTTGTGGTTTCTCACTGAACACTAATATTTTCTTCTCCTACCACCCCCATTCTTTTGTATGTACACATATATATTTGCTTTATTTGAACTGTGTTACAAAAAAAGGAGTTACATATAGGTTACAAAGATGGTTATCATAGGTTGTCGGGTCCTCCAGCTCCTCAGATGGCGGGCAGGAACCCTGGATGCAGTGCGCATTTCCCCTCTGTATCGCCACGCTGAGGCGCTGGAAAAGAAAGCTGGCAGCTCTAGGGTCCCTTGTTGTTTCAATGAGCCTAGAACCCAGTTCCTTCAAAAAACTGGTAGCACTTTTACCCCAGGCGCCGAGTGTCTCAGAAGCAATGGGGACAAAATGTAGTGGTGATCAAGTTCTCTATACTTACGGGATTTGGCTGCTTCCCTGGGGTGGCAGCGCCACCTGGGTTGTGCAACACTGAGAGTCAATGTAGGTGTTAGCCAGGGTTGATACACACGTGTAGTCCCATACCAACTGCTTGCCATTCTTCCAGGGGTTCACTGTGATACCACGGGCGACCAAGAAGAGCATATATATAATAGATAGAGATAGAGATATAGATATATATATATATAGATATATATATATATATATATATATATATATATATAGATAGAAGATATATATAGATATATATATATATATATATTTATATATATATATTACCGGGGTACCACCCTCTGGTGCAATTGCAGGGACCCACATCCTCGAAGAAGAAAACAAAGAGCATTCAGAGAAGATCTTGTGGATTCTCACTGAATACTTAATTCTTTTCTTCCCCTACCACCCTATTATTTTTTTGTATGTTTTGTTTTATTTTATTGCAATGCTACAGTTTACAGAGAACACACACACATACAGAGAACACACACATATATATAGATTATATATATATATATAAGAATATATAATATATATATATATATATATATATATATATATATATGCAGAATAACCACATGTGAAAAATAGAAAATGCTTAACGCGTTTTCGGCTAATTCGCCTTCATCAGAGCAAAGTAGAATTCATCTTCATTCTACTTTGCTCTGATGAAGGCGAATTAGCCGAAAACGCGTTAAGCATTTCTATTTTTCACATGTGGTTATTCTGCATACTGGATCAGTGTTTTTGTGATCATTGTTGCATATATATATATATATATATAATATATATATATTATATATATATATATATATATATATATCTATATATATTATATATATATATATATATATATATATATATATACCCTCACAAGCTATGCAGAGGTGGCACCAGAGGTGGGTACCCTCACAAACTTTTATATATACATATATAGTTTATATATATATATATAGTAGTTTATATATATATAGTAGTTTTTATATATATATATATAGTAGTTTTTTGTTTCAGCGCCTCAGTGTGGCGATCCAGAGGGGAAATGCTTGCTGCGTCCTCGGTTCCTGTCCGGAAGCGGAGGAGCTTCAAGAGATACATAACCTTTAGGCATTTGTCTTGTATGTTTTGTAACCTTAAATACACAATAAAGCATAAAAAAAAGGAAGGGGGTGGTAGGAGAAAAGCACACAGAAACTGTATTGGAGGGGACCTACACTCCCTCCAATGCGTTATGTGTGATTTCCTCCGAGGCTATGGGTCCCCCTTCTTCCAGCCAGAGGTGGTACTCCCTTCCATATTTAAAATATATATATATATATATATATATATATATATATATATATATATATATATATATATATATATATATAACTGAAAACTCACATCCCAGAAGTGACTCGAACCCATACTGCCAGGAGTAACGCAACTGGTATGTACAGGGACGCCTTAAACCACTTGACATCACGACCGGACAAAATGAAGTGATAGCCGAAGCTATATGAACCACTTCCCGCCGGCACCTGGATGGTAATCTTGGGCATAGCATTTTATCAAATCACCTCATTTTTTGGGCAACACGTGAGGAACACAAATGCAAACAAGCCTGAATGGTCCCCAGGACTAGAAACAATGGAAAAATCACACCCCAGAAGTGACTCTTTGACGATCATTTGAACTCTTATATAGACGATCATTGGTGCAGTGGTCACGGTATTGTGTACGTTTAGGGGTGATCCTGGACGGCATGGGTTCGAATCCTGGCCGGGTCAAAGAGTTCTTAGTGATATATGGCTTGCGCGTTCATGCAGCTTTCTCACACATGTTAGACTCAGTGCGGCCCGTGCATGCGCCAGAATTTGATGAAAAACTGTACCCAAATGGATCCATGAGTGCCGTCGGGGGTTGGTCAGTCTGGGAGCTTAGTTAATAAGCGCCAAGACTGACCAATCCTTATATAGACGATCATTGGTGCGGTGGTCACGGTACTGTGTACGTTAGGGGTGATCCTGGACGGCATGGGTTCGAATCCTGGCCGGGTCAAAGAGTTCTTAGTGTATATATATATATATATATATATATATATATATATATATATATATATATATATATATACCGCCCAGAGCTTCATTCCCACAGATAATTTATTAGAAGCTATCAAAACGACATCGGCCAGAACCTTACAACACATCCCTAAAGCAGCCCACGCTAATGCAGCAGCAAATTATCCACCCTCCTGAGAAAGGTCAATGACTCTCCTGGAACGATCCAAGTGTGGCACAACTTTCTGTTGTTTGGCAACATATGTCTAGCCACCCCTGCAAGGAGAGACAAAACCTTAGCTGCCTCAGTCGTCAAAGCCATAAATGATTTTCCCAGGGAGGAAAACCAGGTGCACCTTTCCACTCGCGCGAGAACCACCCACGGCAGGAAGAGCAACAGTGGCGTATCTGAGACATAAAAAATCAGACCATCAGTCACCAAGAATATAGAAGAAGGAAACACTATTGGTGCAATAAGTCATCACCAGTGAGGACTCAATTGCTGACAGAGATGCCGCAACAGCTCAAGTCTTAAGGAAAAAACACCCACACAGGACTCCTTGTGAGGACGACATTATACAAGTGGGGGGCTACTGGAGCAGAGCCTCTCTGCGTGGCTAAATCTGTGGTCCATAAAGCAGCTTGTCCTTTCCAACAGGATCAGCAGGTAGGCTCACAGGACTAAAACCTAACCACAACAAATAAATGCTCAACCCTGCACTGGGTGACATTGCACACGGTCTCCTGGTGGAACTAACCAGATTCACCAACAAATGTCTAACTGACAATATACCAGAGACGATAAGGCCTATCTTATTTGGAGCATCTCTCTGTGCTGTAAAGAAAAAGAATAGAGGGATCAGACCAATAGCTGTGGGCAATTAACTCCGGCGTCTCGTCGGAAAGGATGCTGAAAGAACAGTTAGCAAGGCAGCGGCCAACATGCTAAAGCCAAAACAACTCAAGTTCGGCATTCTACATGGGTGCGAGGCGGCAGCTCACGCAGCTCGAGCCTTCATCGCCAACATCACAGACGAAAAGGCCCTGATCAAGCTAGATTTAAAAAATGACTTCAATTTGGTGTGAAGGGATAGTGTACTCCGTGCAGTTCATCATCATCTCCCTTCCCTCTATCCTTTTGTACATTCATGCTACAGTATGGATCTAAAGCTACTTTTTGGTGAATATGAAATTGACTCACAAGAAGGAGTCCAACAGGGTGACCCCCTTGCTCCTCTCCTTTTCTGCTTGTCATCAAACAAGTCACAGATGTCCTGTCCATCGAGCTTAACATCTGGTTCTTAAATGATAGTAGCCTAGCTGGTTCCCAAGGCTCCCTCCTGGAGGACATCAGAAATATCCAGGAGTAAGGTGCAGTTTTAGGCTTCACCCTGAACCCTTCTAAGTGTGAAATAATATGTTCCAACCAGAGCATCATAGAGAGAACTAAACCTGAAGAAAGCACACTCCTAGGAGCCCCCTGGGGCTGAAAGCCATTGATGAGGTCCTTGATAAGAAAATTGCTGATCTTAACAAGATGGATGGGGGGATTGAGGATAGTGATATTCATGATGCACTTTACCTCATCACCAGATGCCTGTCCCTCCTCAAGTTAACCTACTTTCTGAGATGTTCACTGTTACGTCTGGTTCACATAGCTCGTTGCACTACAGGGGTAAGTAATGGCTTGGTCTAAGGGTATTCATCTATAACCCCTGTCTCTTAATGTTCAACCAGAGTGCCTCATCAGTACGTGATGTGGGAACCGACCTGTGAGATTAATATTTAATTTATATGAATATATATAGCATTTATATTTACGTCAATTTATATACTTCGATAGCAATTTCTATGATGTTAAGTGGACTGTATTTCTGCAATATTCTCACAAATCGATTCTTGCACATTAGGGGGGAGGGGTTAATAAAATTTATATATATGCAGCCAATTAAACTACAGTATTAAACTACATATATTGTTACATTGAGAAGGTTCCTTATCTTATTATACAGCAGCTTAGTCCACCAGGTAAAACTAGGATGTAGACACCAAATTTTCCTCGTGTGAGGTAGCTTCCATCACCCTGGTAACTGATACACAAAGCATGCTTCCTCGTCTTGTACCTGTCAAAGGGCGCTTGCTATAAAGCCAGAATCCTAATATATGACAGCTATATCAGAGAAAACACTGTACTTGAACCAAATAAAGACCAAGGCTTAATTACCTTATTTGAGGCGATTTCGTATTCTAACCGCCTCACCCTATCTACAGACATTAATGGCCAAAAATGAATAGATAAATGGGTTTTGGCAGAACACTTAGCTTGTTTATTGTTGACTGCGTGTTGATAATGGTACACCTTTGGTTCCATAACACTTCGTCCAAGAGATATAATAGGAGCTGAATTTGCTCTCTTGCGCCTCTGGTCTTAAATAATGGCTGACACTCCATACTATTGACGCTACTGGCCGACATTGTCCAGAAATGATAGGAGCCAAATTCGCTCCATACATCTCGGAGGTGACAATAACAATTGACCACACCCTACTCATACTGACGCCTCCCTCACTTTGTACAGATGTCAGTAACTTGATAGAAGGGTCACATTTACTCTATTTGATTCTGATAATTAAGTTAATTTATATGAGATGTTTTATGATGGTAAAAGTCCAAAGACTAATGTATTTAAGAATAATTCCCAGCAGAATAGCTAGTGAATTATAATAGTATGTGGCTATGATATCCCATTTTCTATAGACGGAAACTCTACTACAAGCTACATTTCTATGGGTAACTTGTTATACAACAGCAGCAGCAATATTTCTGCCTGTTGAATGTGATATATTAAATGGTGTCGGATTTCCCGACACGTGACATACATAATAATGGTTATCAGGTTATACAAATAAAACATGCATATAAACTACTTGTATAATATAAATATATATATATATATATATATATATATATATATATATATATATATATATATATATATATATATATATATATCAAAATAATATTATCCTTCAGGTATAACAGTAATCAGATGGCCTACTAAAGTATTATAATATAATAAAGTATACTCGCCAGATAATTGTAACTACTATGACAAAATACAGAATATAAAACAAACAGACAAAACTTATCAGACCAGTTGACTCTGGAACGGTTCTCAGATACTAACTCAAACTTGCGTCGGAAGCCCTCCTCTTGCGCTCCCTCACAACATAACGAATGGTAATTTATATAAAATTAACTTACTTAAATGAGCCACATAACTGGGCTAAGGCAAACATTAGAACAACTTAAATATGAATGATCAGGTTGACATGTATCAACAGAGATAACATATTTTATGTAAAACAAATATATTTATATATAATAATAAAGAGGAAACTGCTGGCATCAACACAACTGAACAATATCAAAATTTATAATCTCGAAACTCACAGGTCCTGGACGTGTGACTTGAGCAAGTCCGCGCTCCTGTATTAACTGTGTTGCCAAAGTATATGATAACTTTAAAAATAATATATATATACCTTCATGCAAGAACAAAACATAATCAATATTATATTGTATATTAATGTGAGTATTCCTTAAATAGGAATATGTAACATTGACAATCCTACAGTAGCCAAAACAAGGTCGCGCATATGGTTTCACGGTGAACCTCTGGAAGAATGGCAAGCAATTGGTATGGGACTACACGTGCGTATCAACCCTGGCTAACACCTACAATTGACTTCAGTGTTGTACAACCAAGTGGCGATGCCTCTCACAGGGGATTCAGCCAAATCCTGTAAGTACAGAGAACTGGATCACCACTACAATTTTCTCTAAGTTGCTTCTGAGACACTCGGTGCCTGGGGTAAGAGTGCCACCAGTTTTTTTAAGGATCTGGGTTCTAGGATAATTGAAAC
>WNGS01084355.1:5000-11345 GCA_020271785.1 Procambarus virginalis
GAATTTGTTCACTTCGCTTGGTCCGCTCTCCACTCTCTCACGCTAAATTTTAAAAATAGTATACAGAGAAGGAATAGAAGAGGGTATGGAAAGATGGGAAGAGGGAGGACGAGGGGATTCGGGCGGGAAGAAGATGGGTTAGTGAGAAAAGGGCGGACAAGGCAATATAGGGAGTGATTACGGCAAGTAATTGTGGGCTTCCGTGCAGGCTTCTTAATTCGTCTTTCCAGAGGAACATCACGGCTTCTCTGGATCCCACCAGATGTGATGTAGGCTGGCGGGGTGCATGAGGTGGTACGGGTGTTGAGGTATGGTGTTGGAGTAGGTGCTGTTTGAGGTAGGGCTTGGTTGAGGGTAGGGTGGTGACGGTAGGGTTGTTGAGGGGGGTAGGCTGGTGAGAGGTAGGGGTTGAAGCGTGAGGGGGTGAGTGAGGCTCGGGTGTTGAGTGATAGGGTTGTTGAGTAGGTTGTGAGGTTAGTCGGTGGTGAGCTAACTTAAGGGTGGGTGTTTGAGGTAGAGGTGTTGAGGGAGGGTTGTTGGGGTGGTTGGTGACGGTTAGTGGTGTTGACCGCGTTAGGGTGTTGAGTAGGGTAGTGAAGGTAGGGTAGTGACCTATGTGTATGGTGTTGTTTGTGGGTATGGTGTTGGTGATGTAGGCGTGGTTGAGAGTAGGCGTGGTGAATATGGTTAGGCGGTTTTGTTGATGGTTAGGGTGGTGATTGGCTAGGTTAGTTAAGAGTAGCTGAAATATTTAGGAAGATGGGTACTCTACGGCTGCAGTATGAAGGTTTATTGAGGGGGTGTAAAGGGAGAATGTTACAGGGAGGCCTCTGTTAAGCACCAGGGTGTATTAGAAGGGTTACAGGAAGAGTAGAGAGGATCCTTAAGGAAAAGAATGTATTAATTAAGGAAGTGTGTCAAGGAAGGGAATGAGAGTGATAGTGTTACACTAGGGTGCAAAGGGAGGGTATTGAGGGACTGTGTTTCGGTTGTGTGTTAAGCTTGGGTGTTAACGAAAGATGTTAAGGGACGGAGGCATGGGTGTAACACCATAAAATCGGTTTTTTGATTTATAGCATTATACATACATTTCGAGAGTCTAGTAACCTTCAAAGGTCAGGATATTGTGGAGGCGCCGGGGTGTTCGGGCCTTACCTATTTATAAAGTCACATCTTTCAAGACTTAATGTTCACAGGTTGAAAGAATAGATGGCGTTCAGGATCCGTTGATTGAAGTAATTCTGCTTTTTCGCACTAAGCGTGAATTAATTGCAAAGACGGTTGGATTTGTGGTTCCATTCAAAACAAGAGCTCTGTCTAGGGGGGGTGCGTTAGGGAGATAGGCCAGAGGTCTAGATCCTGTAGGCGAAGCTTTAGTCCCGGGTCGCCCCCCCATATATTACCCGTGGAAAGTAGATTTGAGATTATTGAGGAGGAAAATGATTGTATGATAGGCAGGAGTGAGTCCGCTCTTTGTTTAGACACAAATGTTGTATAATAGCAGGGCTGGACGTGTCACGCTTGCTGACACGATGTCTGAGTAATACCACACAAAACACAATATAACGTGATGTTGTATATCATTGAAAAATTCCACTAAGGGAGCCATGATGAGAGCTCGAACCTTTGCGCTGGATGTTGGATGTCATATTATTGAGTGACTATCATGCAGCAGGGTCATGCTGACCAGGTCCTGGTTGTTCTCTGTGTTGGGTTGGGTGGTGTCCCGTCCGAAGCACGTGTTGATCATTGTAGCGAGTGGGAAAGAGACAGACACGCCTGTTGTACGGGGTTGGTGACTACGAGGTTTTTTCAGTTCGATTGTGTCAGCCAAGTAACTGTCGTACTGAGCTGCCATGTATCTGTTGTTGTACATAAGGTGACCCAGTGGCGCTGTAAATTCTATGTGGAGCCTTAGCTCAGATGTCATTGGTATGTTCGAGGCACTGTTTGTCGACTTTCCTCCTAGAGCAACATATCGTTTCATAGTTTACTTTCTGAGGAACGACGTTGCATTTTGTTCTTTTATGGACATTTCATTAGGATGTTGGTTCGCCATTCAAGTTCTGCTGATAAGCTTTATGGGTAGACTATAGTTTATAGTGGGTCCGCTCTGATGGTTTTATAATCACGCCAGCTGTTGGCTATAAGTTGGGTGATTATATCAGTACTTTATACTTTATACTTTATACTTTTGCTCCTCTTCCATGTACTTCACAAGTCACTGATTTATTATTTTTTCGAATATTTGGCTCGTTACCCTAAAGAAGCGAAAATTTGGGTCTAGTAATTTTATTTGCAGTGGGGGGTTTTATTTACACGGGAGCTTTAGGAATTAATCTGTTTAGTTGCTATTTTTGAAAGACTGTTGGCGGAATTATGGCCAAATGTAGAGCTGCATTTGGACTATTTCCCCTAACTCTGCAGTATTCGCTGGCTATTTGTGAAAAATGAGGATTGCAAGTCATTTGGAGGTTAGTTGATAGTACTAATTTGCTATATATTTGCTGATGCACCCGCTTCGGCCCTGTCTTTAAAAACTTCTGATTGTTGTACTGTAATGTCTATGATGATTAGTTTTTTCACAACGCTTGGCACTCACTGATGGTTGTTGGTTAAGTTCCAAAGCTACTGACCAGTAACGTGCAGTGTGTATCGACAGGGTGATCATCTATATTTCGTGAGATTATCTTGTCTGTGAGTGGACACTTATAACGCTTGACATTTTTTCTATGAAGTTTATTCTGAAAAACTATTTGTCCCAGTGATTTCATAAATCCATGGTTTCTTGTTCTCTTTCCCTAAAGTGTTTTTCCCAGAGTGTGCTGGGTGTATCTCGGAGTGGTGGGGGAGGGGGGACTGGGGCACGTTGGATGAGCTCAGGTGGGTTGGTGGAGCATCACGTGGTGAGCTCAGGTGGAGCATCACGTGGTGAGCTCAGGTGGAGCATCACGTGGTGAGCTCAGGTGGAGCATCACGTGGTGAGCTCAGGTGGGTGGGATCCGCCTGGTCGAGCTCAGGGGGCGGCACAGCTCCGGTTGAGGATGAGTGAGGTGGGAGGCAGTCACGTGGTATGAGCTCAGGGGGGGGAGCATCACGTGGTGAGCTCAGGTGGAGCATCACGTGGTGAGCTCAGGTGGAGCATCACGTGGTGAGCTCAGGTGGAGCATCACGTGGTGAGCTCAGGTGGATGATGTTGTCTTCCTGCAAGCACTTTTGGCTACTATTGGTATCTGTGCTGGATACTAAAGATAGATATAATACACACAGTTCATAAAGCCACTAGTACGCCTAGAGTTCCAGGCCAGGGCTGTGTGTGTTGTTGCGTTCGGTGTCCAGGAGGATCATGCGTGGTCTGTGTCCTTCTGGCGAATGTATTGATGGTATTCTCCGGGTATGATTGTTAAAACCAGAGGGGACGTGTTTGGAACCGTTGTCTCTGTGTTTCTTTAAGTTTGGTGGTAATGTAAACCCAGCGCCTTTGGCACGGAGGGAGGGCCCGACTCATCCCAGTCCACTGCTCCCTCTGTCTCAAAACACCAGTTCTACCCCCTCCCCCCCCCACAAACACCCAGCCCTCCCTCTTCCGTCCCACATACATCCGAAGCCTCCCTCCCTCCCACAAAAACCCAGCTTTATTTCTAGTGCCCTCCACAAACACCAGCTCACCTCCCTCCCACCAAAACACCAGCCTCCCCTCGCCTCCCACAAGCCGCCCCTACTCTGCCATCTACTCAAATTCAACTCTGGGATTAAAGGGGCCAAGTTTATTTACATAACTGAACGGATTTTTATCAAATTAATTTGCATAATTACTGAATGAAGAAGAGAGAGAGAGAGAGAGAGAGGAGAGAGAGAATGAGAGAGAGAGAGAGGAGGAAAGGAGTGAAGATAGTAGCGAGAGGAGTGAGAGAGAGATAAGACGAGAGAGAGAGAGAGAGAGGAGAGAGAGGCGGGGAGGAGAGAGAGAGTGAGAGACGTAGAGAGAGAGAGAGAGATCTCTTAACACCATCAAAATCGGTACATCAGATACACATAATATAACAGGATAGAAACATTGCATTACCAGAAAGTTATGAAACTAGGTTGAAATCGTGTGTAAGAATTTGTATTATATATATATTTTTATAATATTCGAACTGTGTAGCATTTAGTACGATATATGTTAAAGACTCTTGTTAAATCAGTTTCCCAGCTTCAGTTACACTTTAAGAGTTCTTCAAGACCCGTCTGTGGCTCATCTGTGTCTCAAGCTTCTACCCAAGTTTGGAGGTATTCCTTGTCTTCCTGATTCTTTTTTTTTTCAAAATGTTAAACATTACATCAGTCATGTTTAATAATTTTGTTGTTTTCGTGTCTCTCTGTTCTGTTATTTTGTCCAGAACGTTTTGTTCAGCTGTTATAGGGTTTCTCGTAACTGATCAAAGAACTGTTGGTCGTCGAGTAGCGTTGCAAACATCTCTACATTCTCATGTATGGATTGTTTTTTTTTTTTTTTTTCGCTTTTTTTTTTTTTTTTTCCCTGCTTCTTGAGGTGGGTGTCCCACGCCTGTGAAGCATACCCTGGCCACTGGTCTGACGTACGTGGTGTACAACGTCTTGAAAGCCCCTCCTTGTTGAGATCCTCAAGACTTAAAATGTTCGACAGTTATGAATATGTCGCTGTCGTTATCCTCTATGGTGGCTCTGGGATAATATTGGTTTATGTTCACTCGTAAATCTTTTTCCTTGATTTTTTCAGGCAAGTGGTTCCCCTTGACTGTGTGCAGCTCGCTGGTATCTTCTACGTCAGTTTCGATCACTCTCACGTGTTACCATTGAAAATCCAGTTTGTCATTATCGATCAACTTGTACAGCTTGTCTAAGTCTGGGAACCCAGTTTCCACTTGTGTTTCCCATGAAAGAGTATCCCCGTGCTAAAACTTAATCTGTTTTCTCCTATTCGTTACGTACCATGATCAATTCCCTCTGAGAACTTTTGTATGTGGTATATCATGCTCTACCCGAACTTTCCACTTCTGTACTACCATCGACGTGAGGTGCAATTCAACGCAAGCTTTCCCGTAAGACTTCACATACGTTTTACACTTCTGGGGACTAGTCTAGCATGGACATAACTTGGAAGCTTTTACCAGCAATCGTCCAGTGCTCTATTGATCAAAGATACTGGGGTTCCATAGATGGAGACGATAACCAAGGAGTGGTCATTACATAATGTGTTTATTACCACACGCCTATCATAATGGCATGGATTCCTTACACAAGTTTCTGAAGGCAATTCTGACGTAGCTACAGCCTACACCGCATACGAGCCGAGAATGAATATTATTATTGATGTGAGCGCAGGAGAGAGGTCAGGTGAGTATTACAATTCTAGATAATTTCCGTTTCGTGGAGGACTTCGTCTTGCCATTCGGTACCCTGATGTGTGTGGTGTGTGTGTGTGTGTGTTTGTGTGTGGTGTGTGTGTGTGTGTTTGTGTGTGTGTGTGGTGGTGTGTGTGTGGTGTGTGTGTTTTACACCTTATTATATGCCATATCGCATTCATAGGTTCATCACCTGAACTGCACCGACTAATAGCACAGCTTGTCGTGAGTTAAAACTTGTATCGAACAAAGTTTCAACTGCCAAGACCTGTCCACAACTCGAGGGTTAGAAAATAAAGCTCCCCCCCCCTGCCTATGCCCACCCCCAGATTAGAAAAGGCAGTGAGAGCACAGTAGCTGAGGAATAACTTACTTAATGAGTATAAGACGGAGGTAGGAAAGTACGAGGGTGAGTGCGGGGACTAAGTAGATGCGGACTGCAGGAGTTATAAAATAAGATGACTAGGAAATATTAATGTAGGTTGGTGAGTACCCGTTAAGTTGCTGGTCGATGAGCTAACCCATCTAAGCCAGCACGGATAATATAGCGAGCTTCAACTTGTGCGAAAACTATCGATTAGTAGTAGTAGTTGGCATCCGTCAGTCTCAGGAGTATATGGAGTTACGCTCTGGTCGTCGGTCTGGAATGGCCTCACAGAAGGGGTGTATAAGCCAGGGTAGGTTGAATCGGGGGAGAAGCGGTTACAGCTACAATTATTGCCTGCAAGAGATATGCTGAGGAGATGGACGTTGTGTAGATCTATTTTAACGTGTCACTTTAAGAAATAAGTAATAATGAAATAATCAATGAAGTGGCGTCGAGTTTGTGAGTCTTGGGTGTGGTAGTCAAGCGATAATGAAGAGAAGCAAAATTTGGGTAAAGTTTGACACTAACCAAAAGTTATTGTTTGAAGTTCGGACCTTGTTTTTATTGCACACACGCACACACACATCACATACCACACGCACACTTACAACC
>WNGS01084356.1:0-10313 GCA_020271785.1 Procambarus virginalis
GGCTGTTTAACACAAGGGGCACACGCACTAGGGGACACATGTGGAAACTGAGTGCCCAAATGAGCCACAGAGATATTAGAAAGAACTTTTTTAGTGTCATAGTGGTTGACAAATGGATATGCATTAGGAATGCGATGTGGTGGAGGCTGACTCCATACACAGTTTCAAGTGTAGATATGATAGAGCCCAATAGGCTCAGGAAACTGTACACCTGTTGATTGACGGTTGAGAGGCGGGACCAAAGAGCCAGAGCTCAACCCCTGCAAGCACAACTAGGTGAGTACAACTAGGTGAGTTCACACACACACACACATAGGGAAGATTTCCTGAGACCTGGAACTTTAAGAACAAGAGGTCATAGATATAAACTAGCTAACACAGATGCAGAAGAAATATAAGAAAATTCACTTTCGCAAACAGAGTGGTAGACGGTTGGAACAAGTTAGGGGAGAAGGTGGTGGAGGCCAAGACCGTCAGTAGTTTCAAAGCGTTATATGACAAAGAGTGCTGGGAAGACGGGACACCACGAACGTAGCTCTCATCCTGTAACTACACTTAGGTAATTACACACACACACACACACACACAGTGACACCTCGGCTTACGAATGCCCCTCTTTACAAACTTTTTAGGTTACGAACTTTGCTTCAGGTAACGTAGTTTGTTGATATGAGTATGACTGACCTAGCGCATGGTGGTACAGCAACTGCACCTCAGTTTACCAGTGCTTCCTGCCTAATGACAATCACACTTGAATTCTTTGTTAAGAATTTAAGTGTTTTTTCTGGTTTTATATATATATATATATATATATATATATATATATATATATATATATATATATATATATATATATATATATATATATATATATGTGCGGAAAAACCACAAAGAAATGGAGAAAGGGGGGGGTGAACATTTCGGCTTTTCAAGGCCTTTGTCAACACCAGACTGCTAAGGCTAAAGGCCTTGAAAAGCCAAAACGTTCACCCTCCCTTTCTCCATTTCTTTGTGGTTTTTCCGCATACAAATGATCAGTGTTTAGTGATCGATCGTCAATTGCATATATATATATATATATATTATATATATATATATATATAAGATATAGATATAGATATAGATATATATATAGATATATATATATATATATATATATATATATACATATATATATATATATATATATATATATATATATATATATATATATATATATATATAATATATATATATATATATGTTGTACCTAGTAGCCAGAACGTCGTACTCGGCGTACTATGCAAGGCCCGATTTGCCTAATAAGCCAAGTTTTCCTGAATTAATATATTTTCTCTAATTTTTTTCTTATGAAATGATAAAGCTACCCATTTCATTATGGTTGAGGTCAATTTTTTATTTGAGTTAAAACTAACGTAGATATATGACCGAACCTAACCAACCCTACCTAACCTAACCTAACCTATCTTTATAGGTTAGGTTATGTTAGGTAGCCGTAAAAGTTAGATTAGGTTAGGATAGGTAGCCGAAAAGGTTAGGTAGTCGAAAAACAGTTAATTCATGAAAACTTGGCTTATTAGGCAAATTGGGCCTTGCATAGTAGGCTGAGAAGTGCATTCTGGCTACTAGGTACGACATATATATATATATATATATATATATATATATATATATATATATATATATATATATATATATATATATATGCCCAACTTGCCTAAACACGCAAGAGTAGTTATTCAACTATAGAACACTTTCCCACCAGGAGACTCGAACCCTAGCCAGCACAGAAGCCTTCCAGCCACTGGCATGACAGGTAACGCCTTAACCTACTGCACCACGCTCAGACCCTTAAAAGAGATAGATGGTAATTTCCATCCATGCCAGTGGCTGGAAGGCTTCTGTGCTGGCTAGGGTTCGAGTCTCCTGGTGGGAAAGTGTTCTATAGTTGGATTTATATATATATATATATATATTATATATATATATATATATATATATATATATATGTGAGAAAGCTGCATGAACGCGCAAGCCATATCACTAAGAACTCTTTGACCCGGCCAGGATTCGAACCCATGCCGTCCAGGATCACCCCTAAACGTACACGGTACCGTGACCACCGCACCAATGATCGTCTATAAGGATTGGTCAGTCTTGGCGCTTATTAACTAAGCTCCTGACTGACCAACCCCCGACGACACTCATGGTTCCATTTGGGTACAGTTTTTCATCAAATTCTGGCACATGCACGGGCCGCACTGAGTCTATCATGTGTGAGAAAGCTGCATGAACGCGCAAGCCATATATCACTAAGAACTCTTTGACCCGGCCAGGATTCGAACCGCATGCCGTCCAGGATCACCCCTAAACGTACACGGTACCGTGACCACCGCACCAATGATCGTCTATATATATATATATATATATATATATATATATATATATATATATATATATATATATATATATATAATATATATATATTATATATATATATATAATGTCGTACCTAGTAGCCAGAACGCACTTCTCAGCCTACTATGCAAGGCCCGATTTGCCTAATAAGCCAAGTTTTCATGAATTAATGTTTTTTCGACAACCTAACCTACCTAACCTAACCTAACCTAACTTTTTCGGCTACCTATTCTAACCTAACCGATAAAGATAGGTTAGGTTAGGTTAGGTAGGGTTGGTTAGGTTCGGTCATATATCTACGTTAATTTTAACTCCAATAAAATAAAATTGACCCCATACATAATGAAATGGGTAGCTTTATCATTTCATAAGAAAAAATTAGAGAAAATATATTAATTCAGGAAAACTTGGCTTATTAGGCAAATCGGGCCTTGCATAGTAGGCTGAGAAGTGCGTTCTGGCTACTAGGTACGACATATATATATATATATATATATATATATATATATATATATATATATATATATATATATATATATATATATATATATATATATATATACATATATATATATATACCCATGGGTCCCAAGAAACCAGTGGTAGGATTCAATCCAAGAAAACACATGTGAAGATGACCATAGAGGAAAAACAAGAGTTGATTCATAAACATGAAAATGGAGCTACAGCTACCCCCGAGTAGCTGAGTCTAAAACAACCACTGCTTTCCTCCCACTTTCGATCTTGCTCAGATGAAGGCAAATTGAATGTCCTTAATTGTGGTTAAGGATATTTTATTAAAGCATTATATTAAACATTTGGGCTTGGAGTAAACAACTAAAAACAAACTAAAAAGAGATAGATGGTAATTTCCATCCATGCCAGTGGCTGGAAGGCTTCTGTGCTGGCTAGGGTTCGAGTCTCCTGGTGGGAAAGTGTTCTATAGTTGGATATATATATATTATATATATATATATATATATATATATATATATATATATATATATAAGCACATACTTGCATGAACCACAAGAGAAGATTAACAATCTTTAGACAACACCCACCAGTGGGACTCGAACCCAGAAAGCACAACTATCTTCCAATAGCTGCCATAACTAGTATGCCTTAACCCACTACACCAAGTCAGACCCTTAAAAGAGATAGAGACTTCGAAGTATTTACCTCAAATATCTCCACCTCCCAAGGGCGCCAGATTAGTGAGGGGTTACTCAAGCATTTTTCATCAAGCCACTGTCAATGTGGGAGAACTCGTGTCTATGCTATAAGCACATACTTGCATGAACCACAAGAGAAGATTAACAATCTTTAGACAACACCCACCAGTGGGACTCGAACCCAGAAAGCACAACTATCTTCCAATAGCTGCCATAACTAGTATGCCTTAACCCACTACACCAAGTCAGACCCTTAAAAGAGATAGAGACTTCGAAGTATTTACCTCAAATATCTCCACCTCCCAAGGGCGCCAGATTAGTGAGGGGTTACTCAAGCATTTTTCATCAAGCCACTGTCAATGTGGGAGAACTCGTGTCTATGCTATAAGCACATACTTGCATGAACCACAAGAGAAGATTAACAATCTTTAGACAACACTTATATATATATATATATATATATATATATATATATATATATATATATATATATATATATATATATATATATATATATATATATATATATATATCCCCATGGGTCCCAAGCAAACCAGTGGTAGGATTCAATCCAAGAAAACACATGTGAAGATGACCATAGAGGAAAAACAAGAGTTCATTCGTAAACATGAAAATGGAGCTACAGCTACCCCCGAGTAGCTGAGTCTAAAACAACCACTGCTTTCCTCCTCACTTTCGATCTTGCTCAGATGAAGGCAAATTGAATGTCCTTAATTGTGGTTAAGGATATTTTATTAAAGCATTATATTAAACATTTGGGCTTGGAGTAAACAAACTATTTGATATGTATTCTGTGTTCAGAGTGAATACATTTTATAAATAGAAATAAAAAAAAGTAGTTTTCATCCAGAGATTAGAAACTCATCAGTATACTTACTCAATTATTAATTTTTTATTTTTTGTTGTTTAACTCATTGAATTTTTACTATTATTCATTAGAAGTATTATTAAAATGTTTTCTGTGTTAACATATGACTATAAATGTAAATACAGTACAGTACAGGTATCCTAAATTTATATTTGCCTAACTAGCATTTATTTCAGAAAAATTTCAGCATTTTAGACTATTATGTCTTGCAGAGAAATTGATATTAACCCAGCCTCATCAGTTATAAATGCCTAACTAATATTTTATTTGCCTGAATAATAAAATGTTTGTATGAGTGCACTGTATTTCTGTTTTCCAGATTTTTGCATTTATATTCGCCTGACCAGAATTTGTATTAACCTGAGAGTATTCCATTCATGGTGGTTGGCCTAGGCTATGCCTAATTTCCTATTACTTATGTAATTATTTATAAACATATTTTGAGTGTGCTTTCTTATTAAATGAAGTTAATTTCATTTTAATATTATGGCCCATGTTTAAATATTGCCTTTTTATTATGTATGAGCATATAGGCCTATGTGTGGCTTGAAATAGAAGCAGCAATTATTGATTTGACTGGTAGTTTATTTTCCTATAATTTGATGTGTGTGAATAATAAACTTTTTTGCTTATTTTTACCAGATATTATTCATAGACAGTATTAGGATAATACTTGGTCTTTAATTATGACCCATTTGACCATTTTCCCTACAGCCGAAAGATCCCAGATTTAATTCCACCAGTAGGACAGAATCACTTGGGCAACATTTCCTTGCACCTCATACCTCTTTTCACCTAGCAGTAAATAGACACCCAGTTGTTATGTAACTGTTGTTGGTTGCATCCTGAAAAGGGTCAGTAGTTCATCTAGGGAAGTAGACCCTCGTTAATCATAAGCGGTTTGTATAGTTCCAGACTATGGGAAACCATACAAGTTTACAGACCACTCACTGTAGCTAGGATTGTTCTCTTAATACACTAATGTACTCATGTAATGATGTTTATTTATCCTCTGAGACGTCTTTAGTAGTCACCCAGATACTGTTAACAGTTAAGGGGCCCAGTGACGGTAGAGTCTTTTCCAAATATGAAATATAGTGAAAATTTTAAACAAATCTCCTGTTATTTGGCATCATCGTTGTGAAAATTTCACCCTAATATGTTAAGAAATCGATTTTTTATTATTTTTTTTAATAAATGAATGCGCGACAGGCGGCAATCGGTACTGATAATAACGATAACACCTCTTATTTACTGGCAATGAGGGATAAAGGAATGAAAGCAGCTGTCGACACACAAAGAAGACAAGTAGTAGTAAGGAGGGTATACAAAATGTATATGCAGCTGGTGCCACCTGGAGGGCCAGATTTCACACATAATAATGAGATAGTATGTTATTATGCTGTATTTTATTATATATCATATAAATGCATTGCCCAATGGCAATATTTCTTATGTGCCTTTGTACAAAAAGCTGATCCCCCCTTTTTTTCATTGTTTATATGCGGATTTTGTTGTGACTTCTACATCTTGGAGAATGCATATCTGGCACTAAGCATGTGAAGTTGGAACAAAATTAGTCAACGTGTTAATCAGCCACAGGTGGCAGAAGTTGTGACTTATTTTTTTTTGCCGATATATTTACAGATTTCAAACTCTATTCCCTTTGTCTATTTAGGTTGTATTGATGAATGAGGACCAGATGAGGGCCTTATCACTTATATATGGGCAATAAAGTGACTGCAATATATATATATTTTTCGTTATAAGAACATAAGAATGAAGGTAACTGCAGAAGGCTTATCGGCTCATACGTGGCAGCTATTTATGTCCACCCAATCTCATTTATATATATGTCTAACCTACTGTTAGACAGTTAAGGGGCCCAGTGTCTGTTTTACAGTTATCCCTAATGTATCCCTATATTTTGTTTTTTGGGATGGTTATTTTTCTTGACTTCATTTCAACACATATTGACCTACAACTTTCACATATTCAAGTATGAATGCCAAGCAATGTTTATTAAAATATACAAGAAAATTCATTAATTAGAACTACCTATATTCATTTTCAATAACTTCAACTTCAATTCTCTCTAAAACAGGAATTTCAACTTTGAGACCTGATAAAAAATTAAGTTTCTGACCGATTCTCACATTTTTACATATTATGTGCAAAGTTCCTAGTTCTATAACAATCATTGTTTCATTTAGTCATAAAGACATAACGTTTGGAGTTATAAATTTTTTACGAATAAATTTGGCACATATTTGGATGGCCACGTTGAAAAATAATGTTTTACAGTCTATATTCTCTATCAATCAATATTTTTACTCTTAATCAATATTTTTATCAATAATTCATGAACCGTTATATACCATTCCGAGACCAACTTCTAATAAAATAATGATTGGTGACATTTTAAGATTTTTATCACTAATTTGAAATTATGATTTTTTTATTATTTTTTTTAATTTTGTAACTTTTTTCTTTTCATTGTATGATGTTGATCCATTAGGAAAAGTTGAAGCATTTGTCATGAAGATTATTCATAAAAAAATTAGTGTGTTTGAGGCAGTTTCGGTGCACCGTCACCAGGCCCCCTTAAACTCTTCTCATCCCCTCAAGCAATCAGCCCCGTTGTACAAATTGCTTCAAGGTGATTTTAGGTGTCCCATATTATTTAAAAGTCTTGCTTATTCCCTGGGGCATCAGTCGATACTAGAGACTTCTGGCAATCGTTTGCCTCGGGGAACAAAATCTTGAGAGCATTGGTTTCTTTCCCGGGCCTTAGTAAAAAGAGGTGCACTATGGAGCATGACCATCCAGTGACAATTTCAGAGTGACCACATTAGAGACTATTGATGCCATGCAAAATTGCAAGGACTTTGAAGGGCCTGGACAATCTTAGCGGCGAGGAGGAATATGTTACAAATAATTCATTTGAAAATTGCCCCTCAGAATATGAAATAAGCTTCTCTTAACAGCTAGGGAAGAGAGAGTGAGGCGTTGTTATAAATAAATGTGGGCTTGCTATGGGGGAACTGGTCTATTAAGGGGTAAGGGTAAGTAGAATTCAGAGGTATCAAAAATGGGAGAACTAAAAGGCCCGGCCCCCAAAATAAAATATCCACAGTAATAATAACTTGCTACTAAACCCTGTTAACCTAGAGGATGATCGTGCACTCCCACACAGGAAGAAAGGATACTCTGTTCTAGCTTACTTATTTATTAAACCCTTAACAAACCCCCCATACACAATCACACCAATAACAAATATAATAATAACTTTACCACACGATCTTAAGTTAAAAGCCTTGGTCCACATAAGCAGGATACTAGGTTTTACACTGAACACAAGCTAGGGTAAAGCTCTACTATTGAATCACATCATCGCGATTAGGTAAATATTACCAGACATAGTTCTAGGTAATGGACCAACACAGTCCATTACCACATGAGAAAATGGTTCCTCCGGCACGACAATAGGCTTTAGAGGAGCTTTAGGTGGAGTCTGGTTTGGTTTCCCAACAAGTTGACAAGCAATACATGCATTACAAAATTTTGCCACATCGCTTTTCAGCTTGGGCCAGAAAAAATACTTGCAGATTTTGTGATAAGTAATATTAATGCCTTGATGTCCCCCCATAGGATCATCATGGGCAGCTGACAAAACTCTTTCTCTATAGCAGGTCGGCAACAGAACCTGGTGGACTACCTCCCACTCATTTGACAAGGGAGCACTCTGAGGTCTCCATTTTCTCATCAAAATCCAATCATTGTAGTAGTACCCAGTTGCTGCGTCTACAATTTCCTCCATAGAGACTGCTGTCTCGTGACAATCTGCAAGACTGGGGTCAGCTTTCTGTAACTCACTCAAGGCGGCGTCCAGGCCTTGGTCAGATGTCATTGGCCGAGGCTCAACAGTGTTCACCACCTCCCACTACTCTCGGTAGGTGGCGGTGGCAGGCTCTCCACAATGTCCTCGGCCACGTCATCGAGTCGGGCCATGTGTGAGATTTTTCTCTACGCCTACCTCCCTTAGGAGGTGGACTACAAGTTTAAAGGCTGCTCTTGGCAGTTAAGCATGAGTCCAGTAGAAAAAGGAGAAGCGGGAGCAAACCGCCAGGCTACCACCAGCAGGGGTGAAAACCTGTCCACATAGGCCGCTGGTTCCTCCTAGTTAAACATGACGTTAAAACCAATAAAGGATAACCGACGGGTTCTCACAATCAAATTTTATATTTGATGTGGCGCTATGAATTGGAATTCGAATTCCCAAGAGCACAGTCGTCATATCAAAGATCAAAACAACAATATCAATATAACAGAACATGGGTGTGGCACAGAATGGTTGAAGGTTGACATCAAAGACCGTTTTTCTACCATAAACAATTTATTAATAACAAGAGACTAGACTACTACATTATCGAGTTTACATTTACGTTAATGTCCATCCAGTGGCACTATAACCAACAGCTAACTAGCAACCCTTGCTGTGTGGCTGCATACTGAACTAACCTGAACACAGGTGTGCCCACTGACGACGCAATATTGCAAATCAAAGAAAAATATCACAGACTAAGTTACACCACAGCGAGTGATTTAATTACGTTAATGTCCATCCAGTGGCATTTGCAACACAGCTATTCAACAGCCCCTCCGGAAGTGACAGCAAGCTCCATCTTGCTGACACTTTGAGCTGACAACATGACTAACTGAACAAAAGAAGGATCCACTGATGACACAAGCAAACAATCAATAGTGACACGGCTTTCCGGTGTCCAGCTACTCTAATCACGAGCTTAAGGTCCTCCTTACAAACAGGAGAGACCCCCATAACTAGGCGGGTAGTCTAACAGTGACCCCCCTATCACAACTAAAGAGAACAAAGTCAGGCAAGGTGGGATTCTGGGACACAGCTCCACACATCCCAAGTTACTTTACCCTCGTCACTAGACGATAACCAAAAGAAATTGCCTTAATCAATTACCACATTGATTATGTGAATAATGAATTACGTTAATTGACTGATCACAGCAGTCAGCAACAAAGTACTACTTTAGTCACAAACAATTGTCTCACGCTAGACAACAACATGATAGTACTCTACGTTAACACAAGTCATCTTGTCACAATAACTCAAACTCTTAAATTACATCACACTTGACTCCCTGCAAGTATTCAGTGAATAATTCTTAATTAAGGTCAAATGGACCACTAATTACATCCCAATTGAGTTACGTTAACTAAGCCTACCCCAAGTGGGTGGCTTCTCAACAGTCTGTGTCATGAATTACTTTACTATGAGTGCTAATTACCCTAATTAACCTCGAGCAATTAATTAACTGTCACCAGGACCGATAATTAATCATACATAATTACGTCTCACTCCGCACTGCCTAAGCAGGTCTCATCAAACACTGTGAATTCACGGAAGAGGAGTTAATTACTAATTAACAATGAGTGCAACTTAATCCACTGTCACCAGACAGAATATGATTAATATAACGTATTATGCTAACCCCATGACCTCGCTTTACCGAGTCATCTGAGTCCTCAAGACTCCAGACGTTAATTACTCCACTAATTATCATGAGCCACTAATTGCCCTAACCCCGAAAGGTAATTAGTCTCGAGCAACTGACGTTAACACTATCACTGACAGACTCTGACAGATCCTCTCCCACTACGTGAATGCATGATGAGAATGCTAATTACATAATTAGCTTGAGTGGTCAATTAGTTGTCACACGGACAATTAATTGCACCGGAAACGTACTCCACCCTATTGTTCGACCATTCCTGCAGCTTGTCCAGGTCTTCTTGAA
>WNGS01084359.1:0-21847 GCA_020271785.1 Procambarus virginalis
GGAGGTAAATACTTCGAAGTCTCTATCTCTTTTAAGGGTCTTGACTTGGGGTAGGGGTTTAAGGCATACTAGTTATGGCAGCTTTGGAAGATAGTTGTGCTTTCTGGGTTCGAGTCCCACTGGGGGTGTTGTCTAAAGATTGTTAATCTCTCTTGTGGTTCATGCAAGTATGTGCTTATCATAGACACGAGTTCTCCCACATGACAGTGGCTTGATGAAAATGCTTGAGTAAACCCTCACTAATCTGGCGCCCTGGGAGGTGGAGATATTTGAGGTAAATACTTCGAAGTCTCTATCTCTTTTAAAGGTTCTGACTTGGTGTAGTGGTTAAGGCATACTAGTTATGGCAGCTATTGGAAGATAGTTGTGCTTTCTGGGTTCGAGTCCCACTGGTGGGTGTTGTCTAAAAGTGTTAATCTTCTCTTGTGTTTCATGCAAGTATGTGCTTATAGCATAGACACGAGTTCTCCCACATTGACAGTGGCTTGATGAAAAATGCTTGAGTAACCCCTCACTAATCTGGCGCCCTTGGGAGGTGGAGATATTTGAGGTAAATACTTCGAAGTCTCTATCTCTTTTAAGGGTCTGACTTGGTGTAGTGGGTTAAGGCATACTAGTTATGGCAGCTATTGGAAGATAGTTGTGCTTTCTGGGTTCGAGTCCCACTGGTGGGTGTTGTCTAAAGATTGTTAATCTTCTCTTGTGGTTCATGCAAGTATGTGCTTATAGCATAGACACGAGTTCTCCCACATTGACAGTGGCTTGATGAAAAATGCTTGAGTAACCCCTCACTAATCTGGCGCCTTGGGAGGTGGAGATATTTGAGGTAAATACTTCGAAGTCTCTATCTCTTTTAAGGGTCTGACTTGGTGTAGTGGGTTAAGGCATACTAGTTATGGCAGCTATTGGAAGATAGTTGTGCTTTCTGGGTTCGAGTCCCACTGGTGGGTGTTGTCTAAAGATTGTTAATCTTCTCTTGTGGTTCATGCAAGTATGTGCTTATAGCATAGACACGAGTTCTCCCACATTGACAGTGGCTTGATGAAAAATGCTTGAGTAACCCCTCACTAATCTGGCGCCCTTGGGAGGTGGAGATATTTGAGGTAAATACTTCGAAGTCTCTATCTCTTTTAAGGGTCTGACTTGGTGTAGTGGGTTAAGGCATACTAGTTATGGCAGCTATTGGAAGATAGTTGTGCTTTCTGGGTTCGAGTCCCACTGGTGGGTGTTGTCTAAAGATTGTTAATCTTCTCTTGTGGTTCATGCAAGTATGTGCTTATAGCATAGACACGAGTTCTCCCACATTGACAGTGGCTTGATGAAAAATGCTTGAGTAACCCCTCACTAATCTGGCGCCCTTGGGAGGTGGAGATATTTGAGGTAAATACTTCGAAGTCTCTATCTCTTTTAAGGGTCTGACTTGGTGTAGTGGGTTAAGGCATACTAGTTATGGCAGCTATTGGAAGATAGTTGTGCTTTCTGGGTTCGAGTCCCACTGGTGGGTGTTGTCTAAAGATTGTTAATCTTCTCTTGTGGTTCATGCAAGTATGTGCTTATAGCATAGACACGAGTTCTCCCACATTGACAGTGGCTTGATGAAAAATGCTTGAGTAACCCCTCACTAATCTGGCGCCCTTGGGAGGTGGAGATATTTGAGGTAAATACTTCGAAGTCTCTATCTCTTTTAAGGGTCTGACTTGGTGTAGTGGGTTAAGGCATACTAGTTATGGCAGCTATTGGAAGATAGTTGTGCTTTCTGGGTTCGAGTCCCACTGGTGGGTGTTGTCTAAAGATTGTTAATCTTCTCTTGTGGTTCATGCAAGTATGTGCTTATAGCATAGACACGAGTTCTCCCACATTGACAGTGGCTTGATGAAAAATGCTTGAGTAACCCCTCACTAATCTGGCGCCCTTGGGAGGTGGAGATATTTGAGGTAAATACTTCGAAGTCTCTATCTCTTTTAAGGGTCTGACTTGGTGTAGTGGGTTAAGGCATACTAGTTATGGCAGCTATTGGAAGATAGTTGTGCTTTCTGGGTTCGAGTCCCACTGGTGGGTGTTGTCTAAAGATTGTTAATCTTCTCTTGTGGTTCATGCAAGTATGTGCTTATAGCATAGACACGAGTTCTCCCACATTGACAGTGGCTTGATGAAAAATGCTTGAGTAACCCCTCACTAATCTGGCGCCCTTGGGAGGTGGAGATATTTGAGGTAAATACTTCGAAGTCTCTATCTCTTTTAAGGGTCTGACTTGGTGTAGTGGGTTAAGGCATACTAGTTATGGCAGCTATTGGAAGATAGTTGTGCTTTCTGGGTTCGAGTCCCACTGGTGGGTGTTGTCTAAAGATTGTTAATCTTCTCTTGTGGTTCATGCAAGTATGTGCTTATAGCATAGACACGAGTTCTCCCACATTGACAGTGGCTTGATGAAAAATGCTTGAGTAACCCCTCACTAATCTGGCGCCCTTGGGAGGTGGAGATATTTGAGGTAAATACTTCGAAGTCTCTATCTCTTTTAAGGGTCTGACTTGGTGTAGTGGGTTAAGGCATACTAGTTATGGCAGCTATTGGAAGATAGTTGTGCTTTCTGGGTTCGAGTCCCACTGGTGGGTGTTGTCTAAAGATTGTTAATCTTCTCTTGTGGTTCATGCAAGTATGTGCTTATAGCATAGACACGAGTTCTCCCACATTGACAGTGGCTTGATGAAAAATGCTTGAGTAACCCCTCACTAATCTGGCGCCCTTGGGAGGTGGAGATATTTGAGGTAAATACTTCGAAGTCTCTATCTCTTTTAAGGGTCTGACTTGGTGTAGTGGGTTAAGGCATACTAGTTATGGCAGCTATTGGAAGATAGTTGTGCTTTCTGGGTTCGAGTCCCACTGGTGGGTGTTGTCTAAAGATTGTTAATCTTCTCTTGTGGTTCATGCAAGTATGTGCTTATAGCATAGACACGAGTTCTCCCACATTGACAGTGGCTTGATGAAAAATGCTTGAGTAACCCCTCACTAATCTGGCGCCCTTGGGAGGTGGAGATATTTGAGGTAAATACTTCGAAGTCTCTATCTCTTTTAAGGGTCTGACTTGGTGTAGTGGGTTAAGGCATACTAGTTATGGCAGCTATTGGAAGATAGTTGTGCTTTCTGGGTTCGAGTCCCACTGGTGGGTGTTGTCTAAAGATTGTTAATCTTCTCTTGTGGTTCATGCAAGTATGTGCTTATAGCATAGACACGAGTTCTCCCACATTGACAGTGGCTTGATGAAAAATGCTTGAGTAACCCCTCACTAATCTGGCGCCCTTGGGAGGTGGAGATATTTGAGGTAAATACTTCGAAGTCTCTATCTCTTTTAAGGGTCTGACTTGGTGTAGTGGGTTAAGGCATACTAGTTATGGCAGCTATTGGAAGATAGTTGTGCTTTCTGGGTTCGAGTCCCACTGGTGGGTGTTGTCTAAAGATTGTTAATCTTCTCTTGTGGTTCATGCAAGTATGTGCTTATAGCATAGACACGAGTTCTCCCACATTGACAGTGGCTTGATGAAAAATGCTTGAGTAACCCCTCACTAATCTGGCGCCCTTGGGAGGTGGAGATATTTGAGGTAAATACTTCGAAGTCTCTATCTCTTTTAAGGGTCTGACTTGGTGTAGTGGGTTAAGGCATACTAGTTATGGCAGCTATTGGAAGATAGTTGTGCTTTCTGGGTTCGAGTCCCACTGGTGGGTGTTGTCTAAAGATTGTTAATCTTCTCTTGTGGTTCATGCAAGTATGTGCTTATAGCATAGACACGAGTTCTCCCACATTGACAGTGGCTTGATGAAAAATGCTTGAGTAACCCCTCACTAATCTGGCGCCCTTGGGAGGTGGAGATATTTGAGGTAAATACTTCGAAGTCTCTATCTCTTTTAAGGGCCTGACTTGGTGTAGTGGGTTAAGGCATACTAGTTATGGCAGCTATTGGAAGATAGTTGTGCTTTCTGGGTTCGAGTCCCACTGGTGGGTGTTGTCTAAAGATTGTTAATCTTCTCTTGTGGTTCATGCAAGTATGTGCTTATAGCATAGACACGAGTTCTCCCACATTGACAGTGGCTTGATGAAAAATGCTTGAGTAACCCCTCACTAATCTGGCGCCCTTGGGAGGTGGAGATATTTGAGGTAAATACTTCGAAGTCTCTATCTCTTTTAAGGGTCTGACTTATAGTTACATCACATACATTGTATAATTAATCTATTACATGGTCAATCTTGGGTACAAGTCCAATATATCATCAAGTGTTCCAGTACTCATATAGTAATTACAAAGTTCAGCATACCTTAGCCCAGGGGGGCGAAAGTCAGCCAGTATAGGACATTCTACAAACTACATTCTACAAACTATATAACCTGAGCTTGTAAAAGCACCTTAATCACCTTCAGTGATTAAGTGCTTAATTGCACACTAGTTTCTTTATCAGCTATCTCACCCTGTCAGAGTAAATGAGATAAATGTCTGTGAATGCATGTGTGTATATATGTATATGTGTGTGTATGTGTATGTATGGGTATAAAGTATATATGGAAGCTGATCAGAATTACATTTCACCTTTGTAAATGTACATTAATGACACTGTGTAGATGACACATCGAACACTTTATGTAAGGCATACATAAATCTGTGTATCTATGTATTTACATATATAGGTTAGCTTAGCATTTTTAAAGCACCGACTCACCTTCAGTGGTTGATTGTTCAATAAACCCTTCAAATATATGTTTAACACATCTCTAACCCTGTCTATGGAGGACAGAAGAAAATGTATATATGCTGGTTAGCATTGTTAATATGTGGCCACGTCTGTGGAAGAAAACAATAAAAAAAAAAAAAAAAAAAAGGGTCTGACTTGGTGTAGTGGGTTAAGGCATACTAGTTATGGCAGCTATTGGAAGATAGTTGTGCTTTCTGGGTTCGAGTCCCACTGGTGGGTGTTGTCTAAAGATTGTTAATCTTCTCTTGTGGTTCATGCAAGTATGTGCTTATAGCATAGACACGAGTTCTCCCACATTGACAGTGGCTTGATGAAAAATGCTTGAGTAACCCCTCACTAATCTGGCGCCCTTGGGAGGTGGAGATATTTGAGGTAAATACTTCGAAGTCTCTATCTCTTTTAAGGGTCTGACTTGGTGTAGTGGGTTAAGGCATACTAGTTATGGCAGCTATTGGAAGATAGTTGTGCTTTCTGGGTTCGAGTCCCACTGGTGGGTGTTGTCTAAAGATTGTTAATCTTCTCTTGTGGTTCATGCAAGTATGTGCTTATAGCATAGACACGAGTTCTCCCACATTGACAGTGGCTTGATGAAAAATGCTTGAGTAACCCCTCACTAATCTGGCGCCCTTGGGAGGTGGAGATATTTGAGGTAAATACTTCGAAGTCTCTATCTCTTTTAAGGGTCTGACTTGGTGTAGTGGGTTAAGGCATACTAGTTATGGCAGCTATTGGAAGATAGTTGTGCTTTCTGGGTTCGAGTCCCACTGGTGGGTGTTGTCTAAAGATTGTTAATCTTCTCTTGTGGTTCATGCAAGTATGTGCTTATAGCATAGACACGAGTTCTCCCACATTGACAGTGGCTTGATGAAAAATGCTTGAGTAACCCCTCACTAATCTGGCGCCCTTGGGAGGTGGAGATATTTGAGGTAAATACTTCGAAGTCTCTATCTCTTTTAAGGGTCTGACTTGGTGTAGTGGGTTAAGGCATACTAGTTATGGCAGCTATTGGAAGATAGTTGTGCTTTCTGGGTTCGAGTCCCACTGGTGGGTGTTGTCTAAAGATTGTTAATCTTCTCTTGTGGTTCATGCAAGTATGTGCTTATAGCATAGACACGAGTTCTCCCACATTGACAGTGGCTTGATGAAAAATGCTTGAGTAACCCCTCACTAATCTGGCGCCCTTGGGAGGTGGAGATATTTGAGGTAAATACTTCGAAGTCTCTATCTCTTTTAAGGGTCTGACTTGGTGTAGTGGGTTAAGGCATACTAGTTATGGCAGCTATTGGAAGATAGTTGTGCTTTCTGGGTTCGAGTCCCACTGGTGGGTGTTGTCTAAAGATTGTTAATCTTCTCTTGTGGTTCATGCAAGTATGTGCTTATAGCATAGACACGAGTTCTCCCACATTGACAGTGGCTTGATGAAAAATGCTTGAGTAACCCCTCACTAATCTGGCGCCCTTGGGAGGTGGAGATATTTGAGGTAAATACTTCGAAGTCTCTATCTCTTTTAAGGGTCTGACTTGGTGTAGTGGGTTAAGGCATACTAGTTATGGCAGCTATTGGAAGATAGTTGTGCTTTCTGGGTTCGAGTCCCACTGGTGGGTGTTGTCTAAAGATTGTTAATCTTCTCTTGTGGTTCATGCAAGTATGTGCTTATAGCATAGACACGAGTTCTCCCACATTGACAGTGGCTTGATGAAAAATGCTTGAGTAACCCCTCACTAATCTGGCGCCCTTGGGAGGTGGAGATATTTGAGGTAAATACTTCGAAGTCTCTATCTCTTTTAAGGGTCTGACTTGGTGTAGTGGGTTAAGGCATACTAGTTATGGCAGCTATTGGAAGATAGTTGTGCTTTCTGGGTTCGAGTCCCACTGGTGGGTGTTGTCTAAAGATTGTTAATCTTCTCTTGTGGTTCATGCAAGTATGTGCTTATAGCATAGACACGAGTTCTCCCACATTGACAGTGGCTTGATGAAAAATGCTTGAGTAACCCCTCACTAATCTGGCGCCCTTGGGAGGTGGAGATATTTGAGGTAAATACTTCGAAGTCTCTATCTCTTTTAAGGGTCTGACTTGGTGTAGTGGGTTAAGGCATACTAGTTATGGCAGCTATTGGAAGATAGTTGTGCTTTCTGGGTTCGAGTCCCACTGGTGGGTGTTGTCTAAAGATTGTTAATCTTCTCTTGTGGTTCATGCAAGTATGTGCTTATAGCATAGACACGAGTTCTCCCACATTGACAGTGGCTTGATGAAAAATGCTTGAGTAACCCCTCACTAATCTGGCGCCCTTGGGAGGTGGAGATATTTGAGGTAAATACTTCGAAGTCTCTATCTCTTTTAAGGGTCTGACTTGGTGTAGTGGGTTAAGGCATACTAGTTATGGCAGCTATTGGAAGATAGTTGTGCTTTCTGGGTTCGAGTCCCACTGGTGGGTGTTGTCTAAAGATTGTTAATCTTCTCTTGTGGTTCATGCAAGTATGTGCTTATAGCATAGACACGAGTTCTCCCACATTGACAGTGGCTTGATGAAAAATGCTTGAGTAACCCCTCACTAATCTGGCGCCCTTGGGAGGTGGAGATATTTGAGGTAAATACTTCGAAGTCTCTATCTCTTTTAAGGGTCTGACTTGGTGTAGTGGGTTAAGGCATACTAGTTATGGCAGCTATTGGAAGATAGTTGTGCTTTCTGGGTTCGAGTCCCACTGGTGGGTGTTGTCTAAAGATTGTTAATCTTCTCTTGTGGTTCATGCAAGTATGTGCTTATAGCATAGACACGAGTTCTCCCACATTGACAGTGGCTTGATGAAAAATGCTTGAGTAACCCCTCACTAATCTGGCGCCCTTGGGAGGTGGAGATATTTGAGGTAAATACTTCGAAGTCTCTATCTCTTTTAAGGGTCTGACTTGGTGTAGTGGGTTAAGGCATACTAGTTATGGCAGCTATTGGAAGATAGTTGTGCTTTCTGGGTTCGAGTCCCACTGGTGGGTGTTGTCTAAAGATTGTTAATCTTCTCTTGTGGTTCATGCAAGTATGTGCTTATAGCATAGACACGAGTTCTCCCACATTGACAGTGGCTTGATGAAAAATGCTTGAGTAACCCCTCACTAATCTGGCGCCCTTGGGAGGTGGAGATATTTGAGGTAAATACTTCGAAGTCTCTATCTCTTTTAAGGGTCTGACTTGGTGTAGTGGGTTAAGGCATACTAGTTATGGCAGCTATTGGAAGATAGTTGTGCTTTCTGGGTTCGAGTCCCACTGGTGGGTTTGTCTAAAGATTGTTAATCTTCTCTTGTGGTTCATGCAAGTATGTGCTTATAGCATAGACACGAGTTCTCCACATTGACAGTGGCTTGATGAAAATGCTTGAGTACCCCTCACTAATCTGGCGCCCTTGGGAGGTGGAGATATTTGAGGTAAATACTTCGAAGTCTCTATCTCTTTTTAGGGTCTGACTTGGTGTAGTGGGTTAAGGCATACTAGTTATGGCAGCTATTGGAAATAGTTGTGCTTTCTGGGTTCGAGTCCCCTGGTGGGTGTTGTCTAAAGATTGTAATCTTCTCTTGTGGTTCATGCAAGTATGTGCTTATAGCATAGACACGAGTTCTCCCACATTGCAGTGGCTTGATGAAAAATGCTTGAGTAACCCCTCACTAATCTGGCGCCCTTGGGAGGGGGAGATATTTGAGGTAAATACTTCGAAGTCTCTATCTCTTTTAAGGGTCTGACTTGGTGTAGTGGGTTACATACTAGTTATGGCAGCTATTGGAAGATAGTTGTGCTTTCTGGGTTCGAGTCCCACTGGTGGGTGTTGTCTAAAGATTGTTAATCTTCTCTTGTGGTTCATGCAAGTATGTGCTTATAGCATAGACGAGTTCTCCCACATTGACAGTGGCTTGATGAAAATGCTTGAGTTACCCCTCACTAATCTGGCGCCCTTGGGAGGTGGAGATATTTGAGGTAAATACTTCGAAGTCTCTATCTCTTTTAAGGGTCTGACTTGGTGTAGTGGGTTAAGGCCTAGTTTGGCAGCTATTGGAAGATAGTTGTGCTTTCTGGGTTCGAGTCCCACTGGTGGGTGTTGTCTAATTTTTAATCTTCTCTTGTGGTTCATGCAAGTATGTGCTTATAGCATAGACACGAGTTCTCCCACATTGACAGTGGCTTGATGAAAAATGCTTGAGTAACCCCTCACTAATCTGGCGCCCTTGGAGGTGGAGATATTTGAGGTAAATACTTCGAAGTCTCTATCTCTTTTAAGGGTCTGACTTGGTGTAGTGGGTTAAGGCATACTAGTTATGGCAGCTATTGAAGATAGTTGTGCTTTCTGGGTTCGAGTCCCACTGGTGGGTGTGTCTAAAGATTGTTAATCTTCTCTTGTGGTTCATGCAAGTATGTGCTTATAGCATAGACACGAGTTCTCCCACATTGACAGTGGCTTGATGAAAAATGCTTGAGTACCCCTCACTAATCTGGCGCCCTTTGGAGGTGGAGATATTTGAGGTAAATACTTCGAAGTCTCTATCTCTTTTAAGGGTCTGACTTGTGTGTAGTGGGTTAAGGCATACTAGTTATGGCAGCTATTGGAAGATAGGTTGTGCTTTCTGGTTCGAGTCCCACTGGTGGGTGTTGTCTAAAGATTGTTAATCTTCTCTTGTGGTTCATGCAAGTATGTGCTTATAGCATAGACACGAGTTCTCCCACATTGACAGTGGCTTGATGAAAAATGCTTGAGTAACCCCTCACTAATCTGGCGCCCTTGGGAGGTGGAGATATTTGAGGTAAATACTTCGAAGTCTCTATCTCTTTTAAGGGTCTGACTTGGTGTAGTGGGTTAAGGCATACTAGTTATGCAGCTATTGGAAGTAGTTGTGCTTTCTGGGTTCGAGTCCCACTGGTGGTTGTTGTCTAAAGATTGTTAATCTTCTCTTGTGTTTTCAAGTATGTGCTTATAGCATAGACACGAGTTCTCCCATTGACAGTGGCTTGATGAAAAATGCTTGAGTAACCCCTCACTAATCTGGCGCCCTTGGGAGGTGGAGATATTTGAGGTAATACTTCGAAGTCTCTATCTCTTTTAAGGGTCTGACTTGGTGTAGTGGGTTAAGGCATACTAGTTATGGCAGCTATGGAAGATAGTTGTGCTTTCTGGGTTCGAGTCCCCTGGTGGGTGTTGTCTAAAGATTTTAATCTTCTCTTTGTGGTTCATGCAAGTATGTGCTTATAGCATAGACACGAGTTCTCTCCCACATTGACAGTGGCTTGATGAAAAATGCTTGAGTACCCTCACTAATCTGGCGCCCTTGGGAGGTGGAGATATTTGAGGTAAATACTTCGAAGTCTCTATCTCTTTTAAGGGTCTGACTTGGTGTAGTGGGTTAAGGCATACTAGTTATGGCAGCTATTGAAGAGTTGTGCTTTCTGGTTCGAGTCCCACTGGTGGGTGTTGTCTAAAGATTGTTAATCTTCTCTTGTGGTTCATGCAAGTATGTGCTTATAGCATAGACACGAGTTCTCCCACATTGACAGTGGCTTGATGAAAAATGCTTGAGTAACCCCTCACTAATCTGGCGCCCTTGGGAGGTGGAGATATTTGAGGTAATACTTCGAAGTCTCTATCTCTTTTAAGGGTCTGACTTGGTGTAGTGGGTTAGGCATACTAGTTATGGCAGCTATTGGAAGATAGTTGTGCTTTCTGGTTTCGAGTCCCACTGGTGGGTGTTGTCTAAAGATTGTTAATCTTCTCTTGTGGTTCATGCAAGTATGTGCTTATAGCATAGACACGAGTTCTCCCACATTGACAGTGGCTTGATGAAAAATGCTTGAGTAACCCCTCACTAATCTGGCGCCCTTGGGAGGTGGAGATATTTGAGGTAAATACTTCGAAGTCTCTATCTCTTTTAAGGGTCTGACTTGGTGTAGTGGTTAAGGCATACTAGTTATGGCAGCTATTGGAAGATAGTTGTGCTTTCTGGGTTCGAGTCCCACTGGTGGGTGTTGTCTAAAGATTGTTAATCTTCTCTTGTGGTTCATGCAAGTATGTGCTTATAGCATAGACACGAGTTCTCCCACATTGACAGTGGCTTGATGAAAAATGCTTGAGTAACCCCTCACTAATCTGGCGCCCTTGAGGTGGAGATATTTGAGGTAAATACTTCGAAGTCTCTATCTCTTTTAAGGGTCTGACTTGGTGTAGTGGGTTAGGCATACTAGTTATGGCAGCTATTGGAAGATAGTTGTGCTTTCTGGGTTCGAGTCCCACTGGTGGGTGTTGTCTAAAGATTGTTAATCTTCTCTTGTGGTTCATGCAAGTATGTGCTTATAGCATAGACACGAGTTCTCCCACATTGACAGTGGCTTGATGAAAAATGCTTGAGTAACCCCTCACTAATCTGGCGCCCTTGGGAGGTGGAGATATTTGAGGTAAATACTTCGAAGTCTCTATCTCTTTTAGGGTCTGACTTGGTGTAGTGGGTTAAGGCATACTAGTTATGGCAGCTATTGGAAGATAGTTGTGCTTTCTGGGTTCGAGTCCCACTGGTGGGTGTTGTCTAAAGATTGTTAATCTTCTCTTGTGGTTCATGCAAGTATGTGCTTATAGCATAGACACGAGTTCTCCCACATTGACAGTGGCTTGATGAAAAATGCTTGAGTAACCCCTCACTAATCTGGCGCCCTTGGGAGGTGGAGATATTGAGGTAAATACTTCGAAGTCTCTATCTCTTTTAAGGGTCTGACTTGGTGTAGTGGGTTAAGGCATACTAGTTATGGCAGCTATTGGAAGATAGTTGTGCTTTCTGGGTTCGAGTCCCACTGGTGGGTGTTGTCTAAAGATTGTTAATCTTCTCTTGTGGTTCATGCAAGTATGTGCTTATAGCATAGACACGAGTTCTCCCACATTGACAGTGGCTTGATGAAAATGCTTGAGTAACCCCTCACTAATCTGGCGCCCTTGGGAGGTGGAGATATTTGAGGTAAATACTTCGAAGTCTCTATCTCTTTTAAGGGTCTGACTTGGTGTAGTGGGTTAAGGCATACTAGTTATGGCAGCTATTGGAAGATAGTTGTGCTTTCTGGGTTCGAGTCCCACTGGTGGGTGTTGTCTAAAGATTGTTAATCTTCTCTTGTGGTTCATGCAAGTATGTGCTTATAGCATAGACACGAGTTCTCCCACATTGACAGTGGCTTGATGAAAAATGCTTGAGTAACCCCTCACTAATCTGGCGCCCTTGGAGGTGGAGATATTTGAGGTAAATACTTCGAAGTCTCTATCTCTTTTAAGGGTCTGACTTGGTGTAGTGGGTTAAGGCATACTAGTTATGGCAGCTATTGGAAGATAGTTGTGCTTTCTGGGTTCGAGTCCCACTGGTGGGTGTTGTCTAAAGATTGTTAATCTTCTCTTGTGGTTCATGCAAGTATGTGCTTATAGCATAGACACGAGTTCTCCCACATTGACAGTGGCTTGATGAAAATGCTTGAGTAACCCCTCACTAATCTGGCGCCCTTGGAGGTGGAGATATTTGAGGTAAATACTTCGAAGTCTCTATCTCTTTTAAGGGTCTGACTTGGTGTAGTGGGTTAAGGCATACTAGTTATGGCAGCTATTGGAAGATAGTTGTGCTTTCTGGGTTCGAGTCCCACTGGTGGGTGTTGTCTAAAGATTGTTAATCTTCTCTTGTGGTTCATGCAAGTATGTGCTTATAGCATAGACACGAGTTCTCCCACATTGACAGTGGCTTGATGAAAATGCTTGAGTACCCCTCACTAATCTGGCGCCCTTGGAGGTGGAGATATTTGAGGTAAATACTTCGAAGTCTCTATCTCTTTTAAGGGTCTGACTTGGTGTAGTGGGTTAAGGCATACTAGTTATGGCAGCTATTGGAAGATAGTTGTGCTTTCTGGTTCGAGTCCCACTGGTGGGTGTTGTCTAAAGATTGTTAATCTTCTCTTGTGGTTCATGCAAGTATGTGCTTATAGCATAGACACGAGTTCTCCCACATTGACAGTGGCTTGATGAAAAATGCTTGAGTAACCCCTCACTAATCTGGCGCCCTTGGAGGTGGAGATATTTGAGGTAAATACTTCGAAGTCTCTATCTCTTTTAAGGGTCTGACTTGGTGTAGTGGGTTAAGGCATACTAGTTATGGCAGCTATTGGAAGATAGTTGTGCTTTCTGGGTTCGAGTCCCACTGGTGGGTGTTGTCTAAAGATTGTTAATCTTCTCTTGTGGTTCATGCAAGTATGTGCTTATAGCATAGACACGAGTTCTCCCACATTGACAGTGGCTTGATGAAAAATGCTTGAGTAACCCCTCACTAATCTGGCGCCCTTGGGAGGTGGAGATATTTGAGGTAAATACTTCGAAGTCTCTATCTCTTTTAAGGGTCTGACTTGGTGTAGTGGGTTAAGGCATACTAGTTATGGCAGCTATTGGAAGATAGTTGTGCTTTCTGGGTTCGAGTCCCACTGGTGGGTGTTGTCTAAAGATTGTTAATCTTCTCTTGTGGTTCATGCAAGTATGTGCTTATAGCATAGACACGAGTTCTCCCACATTGACAGTGGCTTGATGAAAATGCTTGAGTAACCCCTCACTAATCTGGCGCCCTTGGGAGGTGGAGATATTTGAGGTAAATACTTCGAAGTCTCTATCTCTTTTAAGGTCTGACTTGGTGTAGTGGGTTAAGGCATACTAGTTATGGCAGCTATTGGAAGATAGTTGTGCTTTCTGGGTTCGAGTCCCACTGGTGGGTGTTGTCTAAAGATTGTTAATCTTCTCTTGTGGTTCATGCAAGTATGTGCTTATAGCATAGACACGAGTTCTCCCACATTGACAGTGGCTTGATGAAAATGCTTGAGTAACCCCTCACTAATCTGGCGCCCTTGGGAGGTGGAGATATTTGAGGTAAATACTTCGAAGTCTCTATCTCTTTTAAGGGTCTGACTTGGTGTAGTGGGTTAAGGCATACTAGTTATGGCAGCTATTGGAAGATAGTTGTGCTTTCTGGGTTCGAGTCCCACTGGTGGGTGTTGTCTAAAGATTGTTAATCTTCTCTTGTGGTTCATGCAAGTATGTGCTTATAGCATAGACACGAGTTCTCCCACATTGACAGTGGCTTGATGAAAAATGCTTGAGTAACCCCTCACTAATCTGGCGCCCTTGGGAGGTGGAGATATTTGAGGTAAATACTTCGAAGTCTCTATCTCTTTTAAGGGTCTGACTTGGTGTAGTGGGTTAAGGCATACTAGTTATGGCAGCTATTGGAAGATAGTTGTGCTTTCTGGGTTCGAGTCCCACTGGTGGGTGTTGTCTAAAGATTGTTAATCTTCTCTTGTGGTTCATGCAAGTATGTGCTTATAGCATAGACACGAGTTCTCCCACATTGACAGTGGCTTGATGAAAAATGCTTGAGTAACCCCTCACTAATCTGGCGCCCTTGGGAGGTGGAGATATTTGAGGTAAATACTTCGAAGTCTCTATCTCTTTTAAGGGTCTGACTTGGTGTAGTGGGTTAAGGCATACTAGTTATGGCAGCTATTGGAAGATAGTTGTGCTTTCTGGGTTCGAGTCCCACTGGTGGGTGTTGTCTAAAGATTGTTAATCTTCTCTTGTGGTTCATGCAAGTATGTGCTTATAGCATAGACACGAGTTCTCCCACATTGACAGTGGCTTGATGAAAAATGCTTGAGTAACCCCTCACTAATCTGGCGCCCTTGGGAGGTGGAGATATTTGAGGTAAATACTTCGAAGTCTCTATCTCTTTTAAGGGTCTGACTTGGTGTAGTGGGTTAAGGCATACTAGTTATGGCAGCTATTGGAAGATAGTTGTGCTTTCTGGGTTCGAGTCCCACTGGTGGGTGTTGTCTAAAGATTGTTAATCTTCTCTTGTGGTTCATGCAAGTATGTGCTTATAGCATAGACACGAGTTCTCCCACATTGACAGTGGCTTGATGAAAATGCTTGAGTAACCCCTCACTAATCTGGCGCCCTTGGGAGGTGGAGATATTTGAGGTAAATACTTCGAAGTCTCTATCTCTTTTAAGGGTCTGACTTGGTGTAGTGGGTTAAGGCATACTAGTTATGGCAGCTATTGGAAGATAGTTGTGCTTTCTGGGTTCGAGTCCCACTGGTGGGTGTTGTCTAAAGATTGTTAATCTTCTCTTGTGGTTCATGCAAGTATGTGCTTATAGCATAGACACGAGTTCTCCCACATTGACAGTGGCTTGATGAAAAATGCTTGAGTAACCCCTCACTAATCTGGCGCCCTTGGGAGGTGGAGATATTTGAGGTAAATACTTCGAAGTCTCTATCTCTTTTAAGGGTCTGACTTGGTGTAGTGGGTTAAGGCATACTAGTTATGGCAGCTATTGGAAGATAGTTGTGCTTTCTGGGTTCGAGTCCCACTGGTGGGTGTTGTCTAAAGATTGTTAATCTTCTCTTGTGGTTCATGCAAGTATGTGCTTATAGCATAGACACGAGTTCTCCCACATTGACAGTGGCTTGATGAAAAATGCTTGAGTAACCCCTCACTAATCTGGCGCCCTTGGGAGGTGGAGATATTTGAGGTAAATACTTCGAAGTCTCTATCTCTTTTAAGGGTCTGACTTGGTGTAGTGGGTTAAGGCATACTAGTTATGGCAGCTATTGGAAGATAGTTGTGCTTTCTGGGTTCGAGTCCCACTGGTGGGTGTTGTCTAAAGATTGTTAATCTTCTCTTGTGGTTCATGCAAGTATGTGCTTATAGCATAGACACGAGTTCTCCCACATTGACAGTGGCTTGATGAAAAATGCTTGAGTAACCCCTCACTAATCTGGCGCCCTTGGGAGGTGGAGATATTTGAGGTAAATACTTCGAAGTCTCTATCTCTTTTAAGGGTCTGACTTGGTGTAGTGGGTTAAGGCATACTAGTTATGGCAGCTATTGGAAGATAGTTGTGCTTTCTGGGTTCGAGTCCCACTGGTGGGTGTTGTCTAAAGATTGTTAATCTTCTCTTGTGGTTCATGCAAGTATGTGCTTATAGCATAGACACGAGTTCTCCCACATTGACAGTGGCTTGATGAAAAATGCTTGAGTAACCCCTCACTAATCTGGCGCCCTTGGGAGGTGGAGATATTTGAGGTAAATACTTCGAAGTCTCTATCTCTTTTAAGGGTCTGACTTGGTGTAGTGGGTTAAGGCATACTAGTTATGGCAGCTATTGGAAGATAGTTGTGCTTTCTGGGTTCGAGTCCCACTGGTGGGTGTTGTCTAAAGATTGTTAATCTTCTCTTGTGGTTCATGCAAGTATGTGCTTATAGCATAGACACGAGTTCTCCCACATTGACAGTGGCTTGATGAAAAATGCTTGAGTAACCCCTCACTAATCTGGCGCCCTTGGGAGGTGGAGATATTTGAGGTAAATACTTCGAAGTCTCTATCTCTTTTAAGGGTCTGACTTGGTGTAGTGGGTTAAGGCATACTAGTTATGGCAGCTATTGGAAGATAGTTGTGCTTTCTGGGTTCGAGTCCCACTGGTGGGTGTTGTCTAAAGATTGTTAATCTTCTCTTGTGGTTCATGCAAGTATGTGCTTATAGCATAGACACGAGTTCTCCCACATTGACAGTGGCTTGATGAAAAATGCTTGAGTAACCCCTCACTAATCTGGCGCCCTTGGGAGGTGGAGATATTTGAGGTAAATACTTCGAAGTCTCTATCTCTTTTAAGGGTCTGACTTGGTGTAGTGGGTTAAGGCATACTAGTTATGGCAGCTATTGGAAGATAGTTGTGCTTTCTGGGTTCGAGTCCCACTGGTGGGTGTTGTCTAAAGATTGTTAATCTTCTCTTGTGGTTCATGCAAGTATGTGCTTATAGCATAGACACGAGTTCTCCCACATTGACAGTGGCTTGATGAAAAATGCTTGAGTACCCCTCACTAATCTGGCGCCCTTGGGAGGTGGAGATATTTGAGGTAAATACTTCGAAGTCTCTATCTCTTTTAAGGGTCTGACTTGGTGTAGTGGGTTAAGGCATACTAGTTATGGCAGCTATTGGAAGATAGTTGTGCTTTCTGGGTTCGAGTCCCACTGGTGGGTGTTGTCTAAAGATTGTTAATCTTCTCTTGTGGTTCATGCAAGTATGTGCTTATAGCATAGACACGAGTTCTCCCACATTGACAGTGGCTTGATGAAAAATGCTTGAGTAACCCCTCACTAATCTGGCGCCCTTGGGAGGTGGAGATATTTGAGGTAAATACTTCGAAGTCTCTCTCTCTTTTAGGGTCTGACTTGGTGTAGTGGGTTAAGGCATACTAGTTATGGCAGCTATTGGAAGGTTGTGCTTTCTGGGTTCGAGTCCCACTGGTGGGTGTTGTCTAAAGATTGTTAATCTTCTCTTTGTGTTCATGCAATATGTGCTTATAGCATAGACACGAGTTCTCCCACATTGACAGTGGCTTGATGAAAAATGCTTGAGTAACCCCTCACTAATCTGGCGCCCTTGGGAGGTGGAGATATTTGAGGTAAATACTCGAAGTCTCTATCTCTTTTAAGGGTCTGACTTGGTGTAGTGGGTTAAGGCATACTAGTTATGGCAGCTATTGGAAGATAGTTGTGCTTTCTGGTTCGAGTCCCACTGGTGGGTGTTGTCTAAAGATTGTTAATCTTCTCTTGTGGTTCATGCAAGTATGTGCTTATAGCATAGACACGAGTTCTCCCACATGACAGTGGCTTGATGAAATGCTGAGTAACCCCTCACTAATCTGGCGCCCTTGGGAGTGGAGATATTGAGGTAAATACTTCGAAGTCTCTATCTCTTTTAAGGGTCTGACTTGTGTGTAGTGGGTTAAGGCATACTAGTTATGGCAGCTATTGGAAGATAGTTGTGCTTTCTGGGTTCGAGTCCCACTGGTGGTGTTGTCTAAAGATTGTTAATCTTCTCTTGTGGTTCATGCAAGTATGTGCTTATAGCATAGACACGAGTTCTCCCACATTGACAGTGGCTTGATGAAAAATGCTTGAGTAACCCCTCACTAATCTGGCGCCCTTGGGAGGTGGAGATATTTGAGGTAAATACTTCGAAGTCTCTATCTCTTTTAAGGGTCTGACTTGGTGTAGTGGGTTAGGCATACTAGTTATGGCAGCTATTGGAAGATAGTTGTGCTTTCTTCTGGGTTCGAGTCCCACTGGTGGGTGTTGTCTAAAGATTGTTAATCTTCTCTTGTGGTTCATGCAAGTATGTGCTTATAGCATAGACACGAGTTCTCCCACATTGACAGTGGCTTGATATGAAAATGCTTGAGTACCCCTCTCACTAATCTGGCGCCCTTGGGAGGTGGAGATATTTGAGGTAAATACTTCGAAGTCTCTATCTCTTTTAAGGGTCTGACTTGGTGTAGTGGGTTAAGGCATACTAGTTATGGCAGCTATTGAAGATAGTTGTGCTTTCTGGGTTCGAGTCCCACTGGTGGGTGTTGTCTAAAGATTGTTAATCTTCTCTTGTGGTTCATGCAGTATGTGCTTATAGCATAGACACGAGTTCTCCCACATTGACAGTGGCTTGATGAAAATGCTTGAGTAACCCCTCACTAATCTGGCGCCCTTGGGAGGTGGAGATATTTGAGGTAAATACTTCGAAGTCTCTATCTCTTTTAAGGGTCTGACTTGGTGTAGTGGGTTAAGGCATACTAGTTATGGCAGCTATTGGAAGATAGTTGTGCTTTCTGGGTTCGAGTCCCACTGGTGGGTGTTGTCTAAAGATTGTTAATCTTCTCTTGTGGTTCATGCAAGTATGTGCTTATAGCATAGACACGAGTTCTCCCACATTGACAGTGGCTTGATGAAAAATGCTTGAGTAACCCCTCACTAATCTGGCGCCCTTGGGAGGTGAGATATTTGAGGTAAATACTTCGAAGCTCTATCTCTTTTAAGGGTCTGACTTGGTGTAGTGGGTTAAGGCATACTAGTTATGGCAGCTATGGAAGATAGTTGTGCTTTCTGGGTTCGAGTCCCACTGGTGGGTGTTGTCTAAAGATTGTTAATCTTCTCTTGTGGTTCATGCAAGTATGTGCTTATAGCATAGACACGAGTTCCCACATTGACAGTGGCTTGATGAAAAATGCTTGAGTAACCCCTCACTAATCTGGGCGCCCTGGGAGGTGGAGATATTTGAGGTAAATACTCGAAGTCTCTATCTCTTTTAAGGGTCTGACTTGGTGTAGTGGGTTAAGGCATACTATTTATGGCAGCTATTGGAAGATAGTTGTGCTTTCTGGGTTCGAGTCCCACTGGTGGGTGTTGTCTAAAGATTGTTAATCTTCTCTTGTGGTTCATGCAAGTATGTGCTTATAGCATAGACACGAGTTCTCCCACATTGACAGTGGCTTGATGAAAATGCTTGAGTACCCCTCACTAATCTGGCGCCCTTGGGAGGTGGAGATATTTGAGGTAAATACTTCGAAGTCTCTATCTCTTTTAAGGTCTGACTTGGTGTAGTGGGTTAAGGCATACTAGTTATGGCAGCTATTGGAAGATAGTTGTGCTTTCTGGTTCGAGTCCCACTGGTGGTGTTGTCTAAAGATTGTTAATCTTCTCTTGTGGTTCATGCAAGTATGTGCTTATAGCATAGACACGAGTTCTCCCACATTGACAGTGGCTTGATGAAAAATGCTTGAGTAACCCCTCACTAATCTGCGCCCTTGGGAGTGGAGATATTTGAGGTAAATACTTCGAAGTCTCTATCTCTTTTAAGGGTCTGACTTGGTGTAGTGGTTAAGGCATACTAGTTATGGCAGCTATGGAAGATAGTTGTGCTTTCTGGGTTCGAGTCCCACTGGTGGTGTTGTCTAAAGATTGTTAATCTTCTCTTGTGGTTCATGCAAGTATGTGCTTATAGCATAGACACGAGTTCTCCCACATTGACAGTGGCTTGATGAAAAATGCTTGAGTAACCCCTCACTAATCTGGCGCCCTTGGGAGGTGGAGATATTTGAGGTAAATACTTCGAAGTCTCTATCTCTTTTAAGGGTCTGACTTGGTGTAGTGGGTTAAGGCACTAGTTATGGCAGCTATTGGAAGTAGTTGTGCTTTCTGGGTTCGAGTCCCACTGGTGGGTGTTGTCTAAAGATTGTTAATCTTCTCTTGTGGTTCACAAGTATGTGCTTATAGCATAGACACGAGTTCTCCCACATTGACAGTGGCTTGATGAAATGCTTGAGTAACCCCTCACTAATCTGGCGCCCTTGGGAGGTGGAGATATTTGAGGTAAATACTTCGAAGTCTCTATCTCTTTTAAGGTCTGACTTGGTGTAGTGGGTTAAGGCATACTAGTTATGGCAGCTATTGGAAGATAGTTGTGCTTTCTGGTTCGAGTCCCACTGGTGGGTGTTGTCTAAAGATTGTTAATCTTCTCTTGTGGTTCATGCAAGTATGTGCTTATAGCATAGACACGAGTTCTCCCACATGACAGTGGCTTGATGAAAAATGCTTGAGTAACCCCTCACTAATCTGGGCCCTTGGGGTGGAGATATTTGAGGTAAATACTTCGAAGTCTCTATCTCTTTTAAGGGTCTGACTTGGTGTAGTGGGTTAAGGCATACTAGTTATGGCAGCTATTGGAAAGGTTTGTGCTTTCTGGGTTCGAGTCCCACTGGTGGGTGTTGTCTAAAAGATTGTTAATCTTCTCTTGTGGTTCATGCAAGTATGTGCTTATAGCAAGACACGAGTTCTCCCACATTGACAGTGGCTTGATGAAAAATGCTTGAGTAACCCCTCACTAATCTGGCGCCCTTGGGAGGTGGAGATATTTGAGGTAAATACTTCGAAGTCTCTATCTCTTTTAAGGGTCTGACTTGTGTAGTGGGTTAAGGCATACTAGTTATGGCAGCTCTTGGAAGATAGTTGTGCTTTCTGGGTTCGAGTCCCACTGGGGGTGTTGTCTAAAGATTGTTAATCTTCTCTTGTGGTTCATGCAAGTATGTGCTTATAGCATAGACACGAGTTCTCCCACATTGCCAGTGGCTTGATGAAAAATGCTTGAGTAACCCCTCACTAATCTGGCGCCCTTGGGAGGTGGAGATATTTGAGGTAAATACTTCGAAGTCTCTATCTCTTTTAAGGGTCTGACTTGGTGTAGTGGGTAAGGCATACTAGTTATGGCAGCTATTGGAAGATAGTTGTGCTTTCTGGGTTCGAGTCCCACTGGTGGTGTTGTCTAAAGATTGTTAATCTTCTCTTGTGGTTCATGCAAGTATGTGCTTATAGCAAGACACGAGTTCTCCCACATTGACAGTGGCTTGATGAAAAATGCTTGAGTAACCCCTCACTAATCTGGCGCCCTTGGAGGTGGAGATATTTGAGGTAATACTTCGAAATCTCTATCTCTTTTAAGGGTCTGACTTGGTGTAGTGGGTTAAGGCATACTATTATGGCAGCTATGGAAGATGTTGTGCTTTCTGGGTTCGAGTCCCACTGGTGGGTGTTGTCTAAAGATTGTTAATCTTCTCTTGTGTTCATGCAAGTATGTGCTTATAGCATAGACACGAGTTCTCCCACATTGACAGTGGCTTGATGAAAATGCTTGAGTAACCCCTCACTAATCTGGCGCCCTTGGGAGGTGAGATATTTGAGGTAAATACTTCGAAGTCTCTATCTCTTTTAAGGGTCTGACTTGTGTAGTGGGTTAACATACTAGTTATGGCAGCTATTGAAGATAGTTGTGCTTTCTGGGTTCGAGTCCCACTGTGGGTGTTGTCTAAAGATTGTTAATCTTCTCTGTGGTTCATGCAGTATGTGGCTTATAGCATAGACACGAGTTCTCCCACATTGACAGTGGCTTGATGAAAATGCTTGAGTAACCCCTCACTAATCTGGCGCCCTTGGGAGGTGGAGATTTGAGGTAAATACTTCGAAGTCTCTATCTCTTTTAAGGGTCTGACTTGGTGTAGTGGGTTAGGCATACTAGTTATGGCAGCTATTGGAAGATAGTTGTGCTTTCTGGGTTCGAGTCCCACTGGTGGGTGTTGTCTAAAGATGTTAATCTTCTCTTGTGGTTCATGCATTATGTGCTTATAGCATATACACGAGTTCTCCACATTGACAGTGGCTGATGAAAATGCTTGAGTTACCCCTCACTAA
>WNGS01084360.1:0-11234 GCA_020271785.1 Procambarus virginalis
TAATTTATTATATATATATATATATATATATATATATATATATATATGTCGTACCTAGTAGCCAGAACGCACTTCTCAGCCTACCCTACTATGCAAGGCCCGATTTGCCTAATAGGCCAAGTTTTCATGAATTAATTGTTTTTCGACTACCTAACCTACCTAACCTAACCTAACCTAACTTTTTCGGCTACCTAACTTACCTAACCTAACCTATAAGATAGGTTAGGTTAGGTTAGGTAGGGTTGGTTAGGTTCGGTCATATATCTACGTTAATTTTAACTCCAATAAAAAAAATTGACCTCATATATAATGAAATGGGTAGCTTTATCATTTCATAAGAAAAAAAATTAGAGAAAATATATTAATTCAGGAAAACTTGGCTTATTAGGCAAATCGGGCCTTGCATAGTAGGCCAAAAAGTGAGTTCTGGCTACTAGGTACGACATATATATATATATATATATATATATATATAATATATATATATATATATATATATATATATATATATATATATATATATATTATAATATATCACTAAGAACTCTAAAAATTTGACCCGGCCAGGATTCGAACCCATGCCGTCCAGGATCAACTCACTAAAGTACCGTAACCGCACCGCCACCAATGATCGTCTTTATATATATATATATATATATATATATATATATATATATATTATATATATATTATCTATATATATATATATATATATATATCTATATATATATATATATATATATATATATATATATAATTTGCTTCTGTTTGGCAATATTTGCTTATATATATGCAAGAGGAGGCAAGTCACTAGCCTCATCAGTCACTAGGGCAATAAATAATTTCCCAGAGCTGACAACTTGATCCCCATCCCTCCTCAACGCAAAAACCGTCGTGGAAGACCCAAGAGTTCCAATGATAATTTTAAGCTTGGAACACAAGTGACCAAGAAAATTGAAGAGGGCAACACAGTAGGGGCAATTAGGTTACTTACCAGTGAAGAAACAATCGCCCCTAGAGATACAGCAACTGCCGACTCACTGAGAGAGAAGCACCCTCCCAGAGAACCATGGGAACCCACTGCTCGGGACACAAATGCCCCAGACATGGGACCTCTATTCCTCCAAGCATCAGAGGTATACAAAGCCATCATGTCATTTCCACCAGGCTCAGCAGGGGGATACACTGGAGTAAGACCTCAGCACCTCAAGGAGATGACAAACCCAGTTCTCGGCGAAGTTGCCGAGACACTGCTGTCAGAGATCACGAAGTTTGTCAACGACTGTCTCTCCGGGTTGATCCCAGATACAATTAAACCGTTCTTCTTCGGAGCATCCCTTTGTGCCCTTAAGAAGAAGGATGGTGGAGTCAGACCCATTGCCGTGGGCAACACACTTCGGCGCCTTGTTGCTAGGGCAGCTGTCAGAAAAATCAGCATAGACGCTGCAACGATGCTTCGACCCCATCAACTAGGTTTTGGTGTCCCCCATGGCTGTGAAGCAGCAGCTCATGCAGCACGAGCCTATATCAAGGACCTCCCAGTAAATAAGGCATTAATTAAATTAGACTTTAAAAATGCCTTCAACCAGGTAAAAAGGGATGTGGTACTGGAAGCAGTTCGAACCAGCTTTCCTTGTCTACTTCCTTTCGTTTCAGCAGGGTACAGTAGGGAATCGACACTGTTGTTTGGGGAACATGAAGTTGTTTCCGCAGAAGGTGTCCAGCAGGGAGACCCACTTGCCCCTTTTCTTTTCTGCATGGCAGCTAAGGAGGTCACAAGTAGGTTGTCCAGCGAATTCAACATCTGGTTCCTGGACGATGGCACCCTGGCAGGGACACAGGAATCCCTGCTAGGAGATCTTCAGCTAGTGAAATCTAGGGGAGAGGAGTTAGGCCTTACACTAAATCCATCAAAGTGTGAAATCATCTCGTCCAACCAACCAATCATAAATGCAGTACAAATCTTATTGCCAGGAGCCCAAGTGATCGCTCCCACCGACAGTGTGCTGCTAGGGGCACCTCTGGGCTCGAACGCCATTGAGGTAGTCCTCGAAGAAAAGCTTAAAGACCTGAGGAGGATGGAGGCGCGAATAGGGGCTTTGGATGCTCATGATGCGTTGTACCTTCTTACAAGGTGCCTGGCCTTGCCCAGACTTACCTATTTCCTCAGGTGTGCTCCTTCTTTTGACAGCCCAAAATTAACGGAATACGATTCACTCCTAAAGACAATAACTATGAAAGTGTTAAACCTCTCCCTGCAAGATGACCAGTGGGACCAAGCAACGCTCCCAGTTAGACTCGGGGGTATAGGTATTCGCAAGGCGACACAGTTAGCATTGCCGGCATTCTTATCCTCGACCAGTGCTACAAGTGAATTAGTGAAGGAAATACTACCAGAATACCTAAGGAACTCCATTGGGATTCGTGATCCCAAATTTGTGGAAGGAGCTGGTCGGTGGGACACACTCGCCAATTCACACACCCGACCAACTTGTCCAAACGACGGTAAACAGGCCAAATGGGATAGCCCCATAGTGGAGAACATCGCCAAAGCATTGCTGGACGTAGCTTCTCAGAAGGACAGAGCGCGTCTCCTAGCTGTGCAAGCCCCCCATGCTGGGGACTTCCTGTTGGCAGTCCCTAATTCCGCCTTGGGCACCCGCCTGGATCATCGGGCCCTAAGTATTGGTGTTGCTCTGCGCCTTGCCGCCCCTATCTCCACCGAGCACCGGTGTATTTGCGGCCAGGCACGGGCAGACCAATACGGCAGCCATGGTCTCATCTGTCGTAAGACACAGGGAAAGATTGCCAGACACGAGGCAGTCAATGACATCATCAAGAGAAGTTTGGCTACAGCTGGGTGTCCAGCACAAAGGGAACCCCAGCTGTGCAGACCTGACAACAGCCAAAAACGCCCAGATGGAGTCACCCTGCAGCCATGGAGGGAAGGTAAACAGGTCGTATGGGATTACACCTGTGCATCTACATTGGCTGATACCTATTTACGTTACAGCTCAGCGGAGGGAGGTGGGGCAGCCACCTTCAGGGAGACCCAGAAAATCCACAAGTACAGAGACCTAGAACGTTGTTACAGGTTCGTGCCGATAGGCTCAGAGACTCTGGGCGCCTGGGGTAAATGTGCACTCAAGTTTTTAAAGGAGGTTGGTGAGGAACTCATTGGGAAAACTAGAGACCCACGAGCAGCCAGTTTCCTGTTCCAGCGCCTCAGTGTCGCAGTGCAGAGGGGAAATGCGTGCTGTATCCTGGGTACGCACCCAACCTCCGAGGAGCTGGACGAGGTCTTCGAACGCTGATTGTTTAATTGTTATATATTTGTGTGTGTGTGTGTGTTCTCTGTAAACTGTAGCATTGCAATAAAATAAAACAAAACATACAAAAAAATAATAGGGGTGGTAGGAGAAGAAAAGAATTAAGTATTCAGTGAGAATCCACAAGATCTTCTCTGAATGCTCTTTGTTTTCTTCTTCGAGGATGTGGGTCCCTGCAATTGCACCAGAGGTGGTACCCCTAATATATATATATATATATATATATATATATATATATATATATATATATATATATATATATATATATATATATATATATATATATATATATATATATAGTTATTAAATATGACCGAAAAAGTAAGATTAATAATTCTAACACGAATTTTCTCAATTTTCCTTATGTTTGTTTTTACTGATGACGGTAAATGAAAAATCAATTCTCCAAAATTCATTCTTTATTTCTTAGTCTGACGCGACACTTGAGCGCGTTTCGTAAAACTTATTACATTTTCAAAGACTTTAGTTACACACACACAGAACAACTTTAAAACAGCTTTTCTTTTATACCTGCATTTGGGTGAGGTGACATGTTACAATGGTTTGGGGTGAACAAAACAAACACAGAACACGAAACAATGGGTATAAGGAAGGGATCTGATCTGTAACTGCAGAAGGCCTATTGGCCCGTATTTCTTGATGTTTCTATATTGGAGCGGAGTCTTGAAGTGGGTAGAATATAGTTGTGCGTTAATTGGCTGTTGATTGCTGGTGTTGACTTCTTGATGTGTAGTGCCTCGCAGATGTCAAGCCGCCTGTTGTCGCTGTATCTATCAATGATTTCTGTGTTGTTTGTTAAGATTTCTCTGGTGATGGTTTGGTTGTGGGAAGAGATTATATGTTCCTTGATAGAGCCCTGTTGCTTATGCATCGTTAATCGCCTGGAAAGAGATGTTGTTGTCTTGCCTATATATTGAGTTCTTTGGGGCTTACAGTCCCCAAGTGGGCATTTGAAGGCATAGACGACATTGGTCTCTTTCAAAGCGTTCTGCTTTGTGTCTGGAGAGTTTCTCATGAGTAGGTTGGCAGTTTTCTTGGTTTTATAGTAAATCGTCAATTGTATCTTCTGATTTTTGTCTGTAGGGATAACGTTTCTATTAACAATATCTTTCAGGACCCTTTCCTCCGTTTTATGAGCTGTGGAGAAGAAGTTCCTGTAAAATAGTCTAATAGGGGGTATAGGTGTTGTGTTAGTTGTATCTTCAGAGGTTGCATGGCGTTTCACTTTCCTTCTTATGATGTCTTCAATGAAACCATTGGAGAAGCCGTTGTTGACTAGGACCTGCCTTACTCTACAGAGTTCTTCGTCGACTTGCTTCCATTCTGAGCTGTGGCTGAGAGCACGGTCGACATAAGCGTTAACAACACTCCTCTTGTACCTATCTGGGCAGTCACTGTTGGCATTTAGGCACATTCCTATGTTTGTTTCCTTAGTGTAGACTGCAGTGTGGAAACCTCCGCTCCTTTCCATGACTGTTACATCTAGAAAGGGCAGCTTCCCATCCTTCTCCATCTCGTAAGTGAAACGTAACACAGAATTCTGCTCAAACGCTTCTTTCAGCTCCTGCAGATGTCTGACATCAGGTACCTGTGTAAAAATGTCGTCAACATACCTGCAGTATATGGCCGGTTTCAAGTTCAAGTCGACTAAGACTTTTTCCTCAATAGTACCCATGTAGAAGTTTGCAAACAGGACGCCTAGGGGAGAACCCATAGCGACCCCATCTACTTGCTTATACATGTGCCCATCCGGGCTCAAGAAGGGTGCCTCCTTAGTACAAGCTTGGAGTAGTTTCCTCAGGATATTTTCTGGCATGTCAAGGGGAGTACAGGCCGGGTCTCGATACACTCGGTCCACTATCATCCCGATTGTTTCATCCACAGGTACGTTGGTGAACAGTGATTCTACGTCCAACGATGCTCTTATCCCTGTAGCCCGTGTTCCCCGCAGTAAGTCAACAAATTCCTTCGGGGATTTCAGGCTGAAGTTGCACGGGACATAAGGAGTCAGTAAGCCGTTGAGTCGTTTCGCCAGTCTGTACGTGGGTGTGGGTATCTGGCTGATAATTGGCCGAAGTGGGTTTCCAGGCTTATGCGTCTTGACGTTTCCATACGCATATCCAGGTTTATATTCTCCAATAATCTTTGGCAGGTGGAGTCCGGATTTCTTGGCATTCACAGTTTCAATCAACTTGTTGACCTTTGTTTTCAATTCGGCTGTAGTGTCCTTCGTTACCCTTTGGAATTTAGTTTGGTCAGAGAGTATGTGGTTCATTTTCGCCAGATATTCGTCTTTCTTAAGGATGACGTATATTGGCGACTTGTCGCCTCTCCTGACAACTATCTCCTTGTTCTCACGAAGGCTCTTGGCTGCCGCTTTGAGCTCGGGGGTCAGTATGGTACTTCTGTAGTTGCCTCGATTCTTTCCTCCTTCTGCAATAAGTTCAGCTTGTAAGGTGTCTTTGGTGGTGACCTTCTTTTGTGCTTCGAGGTCAAATATGTCGTCCAACAGGATCTCCAACTCCACTTTCCGGGCCAACGCACTTGGTCTGGACATAACGTGACAGTTTATACCCAGATTTAGGAGAGTGACTTGGTCCTCAGTGAGGTTGATACCTGCAAGGTTCAGGAAGCCGTCTCTTGGTCGTGGAATTGCCATGGGTCCTCCATATAGTGTTGTTAGCTTCTTGATAATCCTTGTTTCCGTGCTGAGGTGATGTCGGTCTGTGAGGATGTCGAGGTGTTGTTCGATGCGGGTGCGGAGACTTTCGTCGATGTTGCTGTTTCTCCATTCGTTTGTGGCCTGAAGTAGTTGCGTTTTATTGTCTTTGATTTCATTTTCTGCCTTGTATATCTGATTACGAATCAGATCTTGGCGATATTTTATCGTGAAGGCTTGATTCCTTGCTGCTGGGTCGTGCGTTTTAATATTAGTATATTTTGGTAGCAGTCTTTCCTGTAGACATATGTTATTAAATATGACCGAAAAAGTAAGATTAATAATTCTAACACGAATTTTCTCAATTTTCCTTATGTTTCTTTTTACTGATGACGGTAAATGAAAAATCAATTCTCCAAAATTCATTCTTTATTTCTAGTCTGACGCGACACTTGAGCGCGTTTCGTAAAACTTATTACATTTTCAAAGACTTTAGTTTATCTACACAACTTATGCTTTATGAAACAAACATTGGCTCTTATACCTGCATTTGGGTGAGGTGATGTAATACATTAGTGGGGTGAAACACAGAACATGGAAAACGGGGTATAGATTGTAGAAGTAGAAGTCGGGTCCCAATAGAACTGCAGAAGGCCTATTGGCCCATATTTCTTGATGTTTCTATATTGGAGCGGAGTCTTGAAGTGGGTAGAATATAGTTGTGCGTTAATTGGCTGTTGATTGCTGGTGTTGACTTCTTGATGTGTAGTGCCTCGCAGATGTCAAGCCGCCTGTTGTCGCTGTATCTATCAATGATTTCTGTGTTGTTTGTTAAGATTTCTCTGGTGATGGTTTGGTTGTGGGAAGAGAGTATATGTTCCTTAATGGAGCCCTGTTGCTTATGCATCGTTAAACGCCTGGAAAGAGATGTTGTTGTCTTGCCTATATACTGAGTTTTTTGGGGCTTACAGTCCCCAAGAGGACATTTGAAGGCATAGACGACGTTTGTCTCTTTCAAAGCGTTCTGCTTTGTGTCTGGAGAGTTTCTCATGAGTAGGTTGGCAGTTTTCTTGGTTTTATAGTAAATCGTTAGTTGTATCTTCTGATTTTTGTCTGTAGGGATAACATTTCTATTAACAATATCTTTCAGGACCCTTTCCTCCGTTTTATGAGCTGTGGAGAAGAAGTTCCTGTAAAATAGTCTAATAGGGGGTATAGGTGTTGTATTAGTTGTCTCTTCAGAGGTTGCATGGCGTTTTACTTTCCTTCTTATGATGTCTTCAATGAAACCATTGGAGAAGCCGTTGTTGACTAGGACCTGCCTTACCCTACAGAGTTCTTCGTCGACTTGCTTCCATTCTGAGCTGTGGCTGAGAGCACGGTCGACATAAGCGTTAACAACACTCCTCTTGTACCTATCTGGGCAGTCACTGTTGGCATTTAGGCACATTCCTATGTTTGTTTCCTTAGTGTAGACTGCAGTGTGGAAACCTCCGCTCCTTTCCATGACTGTTACATCTAGAAAGGGCAGCTTCCCATCCTTCTCCATCTCGTAAGTGAAACGTAACACAGAATTCTGCTCAAACGCCTCTTTCAGCTCCTGCAGATGTCTGACATCAGGTACCTGTGTAAAAATGTCGTCAACATACCTGCAGTATATGGCCGGTTTCAAGTTCAAGTCGACTAAGACTTTTTCCTCGATAGTACCCATGTAGAAGTTTGCAAACAGGACGCCTAGGGGAGAACCCATAGCGACCCCATCTACTTGCTTATACATGTGCCCATCCGGGCTCAAGAAGGGTGCCTCCTTAGTACAAGCTTGGAGTAGTTTCCTCAGGATATTTTCTGGCATGTCAAGGGGAGTACAGGCCGGGTCTCGATACACTCGGTCCAATATCATCCCGATTGTTTCATCCACAGGTACGTTGATGAACAGTGATTCTACGTCCAACGAGGCTCTTATCCCTGTGGCCCGTGTTCCCCGTAGTAAGTCAACAAATTCCTTCGGGGATTTCAGGCTGAAGTTGCACGGGACATAAGGAGTCAGTAAGCCGTTGAGTCGTTTCGCCAGTCTGTACGTGGTGAGGGTATCTGGCTGATAATTGCCCGAAGTGGGTTTCCAGGCTTATGCGTCTTGACGTTTCCATACCATATCCAGGTTATATTCTCAATAAACTTTGGCAGGTGGATTCCGATTTCTTGGCATCACAGTTTCAATCAACTTGTTGACCTTTGTTTTCAATTCGGCTGTAGTTATTCGGCTAATATATATATATATATATATATATATATAATATAGATATATATATATATATATATTTTGTGTATACTGGCAGCAGTTTTCTTTTAAACATGTCTCATGAATATGACCGCATATTCTGTATTTACTCTCTTCTAATTTAGGGCTTCTATCCTCTAACTATTTTTCTTAGCATCAGGGCTTAGCTGAAATAGGAGTTCTCCAAAGCTCATTTTCGTAATTTCAGGTGAAGAAAAGGTGAATTTCTATAGAATGTATTACACTTATTTATACAATTTGCACAACGTTTCGAACCTCCATGGTTCATTCTCAAGTGAACGATTTTACAATGCTGGTTGATTTTATACCTGCACTGGGTCAGGTGATAAGACAATAAAGGTGAAAAAATGGGGATACATAAGGGATAAATGTGGGGTGAAAGATAAGAACATAACAATAGAGGTAACTGCAGAAGGCTTATTGGCCCATATGAGGCAGCTCCTATCTACATACAAGATTAATTCAGTGTAATTGCCTGTTATGTTGAACATTGTCTTCTGTGTTGGCATCGTTATGTTCTGGTCTTGTCCTTACTCTCAATGTGGGTAGAGTAAATAGTTCCGTGATTTGGGTGTTCATGGTAGGTTGTTCTATTCTTATGTGAATTGCTTCAAGAATTTGTAATCTTCTTGCATCTTGGGTTTTGTCTATATACAGGTATTTTTGTTCAACATTTCTCTTGTTAGGGTGATGTCATGGGCTTGTCTCATGTGATTCCTAGGGGCACCGGATTGAAGATGGCATGTCAAACGCCTCGTCAGCTTGGTCGACGTCATACCTATATTTAGATTGAAGTTTACATCCTTCGGGGGGGCAAGTGTACATGTATACAACGCTTGACTGCTGTAGAGGTTCTCTGTCGGCTTCGGGCTGTTTTTGATAAGGATTCGGAAGTCTTCTTGGTTTTTGTAAATATTATCAGGTTTATGTTTTGGTTAGGAGTAAGCTTTTTACTCCTTTACGGATTATTCTTTCATTATTCTTTCCTCTTTTATATGTTCACTGTGCATGGTTGATTTGTAATATAATTTTATTGGAGGTATTGTGGTTTCTGTTCTAGTTCTGGATTATAACCACGGTCCAAGTGTCTTCTTATAGCAGCGTTTATTTCCGCGTGCTATATCCGTTTTCACCAATACCTGAGTTACTCTTTCAAACTCTCTACTCACGTTGCCCATCGAGCAGTGGGTAAGCGCTCGACGAATATAGCATTGAGAACACTGTATCTACGGGGCACTCACTTCACTTCTACCGTTCAGGCATAATCCTATGTTGTGTGGCTTGGTATATACGTTGGTGCTTAAAGAGGTTCCTGTTTTGTTATTAGTACATCCAAGAATGGCAGACTGTTATTTTCACTATTTTCATGTGTAAATCGGAGTACTGACTCTCTCTCTAGATGTCTTTTTAGTCATTAGTTCACATCTGACTTTTACTATTACGAATATGTCATCTACATAACGGCAATATACAGTTGGTTTTTGTCTGCTACTGAAGACCCTGTCTTCGATGGTTCCCATATAAAATTAGCAAATAAAACTCCGAAGGGGCAGCCCATTGCTACTCCGTCTATTTGTAAATACATGTCTCCTTGTGGACTGATGAAAGGGCTTCCTTTTTGTACATGCTTCGAGAAGACTCTCAGTGTGGTTCAGGTATGTCTAATTTGGGGGTGCTCTCGTGTCTCTGTATACTCTCTGTCTAGTATCATTCCTATGGTTGTGTCGACTGGGACGTTGGTAAATAGGATTCGACGTCCAGGGAAGCATTGATTCCATCGCGCTGGGTAGATTTGATTAATTCTAGGAAATCTGCTGATGATGTAACTATACTTACTTGGAGTGTATGGAGTTGGAGAGTTCATTGAGTTTCTTTGCCAGGTGATAGATGGAGTTGGTATTTGGCTGATAATAGGCGTAGTGGGTTACCTGATTTGTGTGTTCTTGACATTGCCATAGGCATATCCTAACCATAGTCGCCTTGAAGTTTATTGAAATGCACACATCGTTCTTTGCGGTGATTGCTGTAATTGTTTTGTTTACTTTCCGCTTAAGGTCTCCCAGGGTTCCTCGTGATTCGTTGAAATTTGGAGTCATCACTAAGATGTCGCTATTTTGTTCATGTATTCATAGGAAAGAATCAATACATATGCTGCTGTCTTGTCGGCTTTTTTCTTACTGTTGCGTCTTTCAGATTTTGGTGAAACAAGTATTGTTGAACAACGGATATATCAACACGGAAAAAAACGCTGCTATAAGAAGACACTTGGACCGTTGGTATAATCCAGAACCTAGAATAGAAACCACAATACTCCAATAAAATTATATTACAAATCAACCATGCACAGTGAACATATAAAAGAGGAAAGAATAATGAAAGAAATAATCCATAAAGGAGTAAAAACATTACTCCTAACCAAAACAAAACCAAATAATATTCTACAAACAAGAAGACTTCCGAACTCCTTATCAAAAACAGCCCGAAGCCGACAGAGAACCCTCTACAGCAATCAAGCGTTGTATACATGTACACTTGCCTCCACGAAGGATGTACCTTCAATCTAAGTACATAGGTATGACGACCAAGCTGAGGAGGCGTTTGACATGCCATCTTCAATCGGGGTGCCCTAGGAATCACATGAGACAAGCCCATGACATCACCCTAACAAGAGAAATGTTGAACAAAGACATGTATAATAGAGAAACCCAAGATGCAAAAAGATTACAAATTTTTGAAGCATTCACATAAGATAAACAACCTACCATGAACACCCAAATCACAGAACTATTTACTCTACTCACCATGAGAGTAAGGCAAAACCAGAACATAACGAGGCCAACACAGAAGATAAGGTAATTATCAAAGAAGCACCAAAACGGAAGGCTATGTAGCACCATCAAGTGCGAAATAATCAGAGGGCGCTAAA